>LPNX010606886.1:301368-324495 GCA_001517045.1 Pseudotsuga menziesii | reverse complement strand
TTTGTGTTAGAAAATAGGACCACGGAGGAATAACAGATATACAGTTAAATCATAAACAAGATGCAAAAACACATTAAAAATATTACAGAGAGACACAGATATAACGTGGTTCACCCAAACGATGGGCTACGTCCACAAAGAAATTGCTAGTCCTTTTATTATAGTCCAGAAAGGTGAAGGGATACAACCTCCAGCAAAACTGTTGCACTTCCTCTTCATGCTCTCACAGCCTCTCTTCCAATACAAAATAATACAATACACAGTCCTGTTACAATGCTTTCTTTTATAGGGGAAATACCATGGGAAAATACTACGGTTAACCCAATACCATGGGTCTGCAAAACTGTTTGCCAACACACATCCCAAAAAATTTCTCGGGGGCTCCACCCCCGAACCCTGAGGCAAGGGGAATGAGTGTACAATACACCTGGGGTACAAACACAATTGAATAATATCTCTAGATCTGGAAGATTAGGCTCCACAACCAACAATCTCCCACTTGGAGACTAATCACAACAACTCCACTATTACTGCACTTGTTGGACTATGCTCTGGACCTTGGACTTGGAAATTTATTATTTTCACCTTCATGCTTGAAGGCCAAAAGAAATTGAGAAGGAACTCAGTTTCTCTTTGGTTACTCCCTTTTTCAACATGTTTGCAGGATTCTTGCTAGTATGTATATTTTCCAGTTTTAACAATTTTTCATCTAGAACAGATCTTATGAAGTGGTACTTGAGTTATATATGTTTAGTCCTCGAATGAAAGGCTGAGTTATTTGCAAGATGAATGACACTCTGGCTGTCGCTGTACAACCTACTATTTTTCTATTTTTTACCCAATTCTTCCATGAACCTCTGTAACCAAATCATCTCCTTACTGGCCTTTGTAGCAGCAACATACTCTACTTCCATTGTTGAAAGTGCAACAACCTGTTGCACTTTTGAAATCCAACTTACTGTTGTTCCACCCACAGTAAACACATACCCTGTGGTGCTCCTCCTGCTGTCTTTATCACTAGCCATATCTGCATCAACATATCCCTGTAGAACAATGTTTGAACCTCCAAAACATAATGCATCTGAAGTGGTACCTCTCAAATACCTGAGAATCCATTGTACTGCTTTCCAATGCTCTTTACCTGGATTATTCATATACATGCTCACAACTCCCACTACATGTGCAATATCTGGTCTTGTGCACACCATGGCATACATCAAGCTTCCAACCACTGATGAATAGGGAATCTTGGACATGTAATTTATCTCTTCCTGTGTCTTTAGACATATATCCTTGCTTAGTTTGAAATGGATAGCCAAAGGTGTACTGACTGGTTTTGCATTCTACATTCTAAACCTCTGCAACACCTTTTCTATGTACTCACGTTGAGACAATGTCAATTTGCGATTTTTCCTGTCTCTTGTTATTCTCATACCAAGGATTTACTTTGCAACATCCAAATCCTTCATCGCAAATGATTTAGCTAGTTTTCTTTTGAGAACATTTGTATCCTGCATGTTAGAGCCTGCAACAAGCATGCCATCCACATACAATAACAAGATAATATATCTTCCATCATCTAGCCTCTTCAAATAAACACAGTGATCAGAATGACATCTGTCATATCCTTGTTCTGTCATAAACTTATCAAATTTCAAATCCCACTGCCTTGGAGCTTGATTTAGGCCATACAAGCTCTTCTTCAACCTGCAAACCAAATTCTCCTTCCCTTTGACCTCATACCCTTGTGGCTGCTGCATATAAATCTCTTCCTCCAAATCCCCACGGAGAAAGGCTGTTTTTACATCTAACTGTTCAAGATGCAAATCTTCTACCGCCACTAGACTTAAAATAGTTCTAATTGAAGTCATTTTAACAACAGGAGAAAATATTTCATCAAAGTCTATACCTTTATTTTGTGCAAACCCCTTTACAACAAGTCTAGCCTTGTACCGCTTCTTGCCTCCATCTTCTTCCTTCAACCTATAAACCCATTTATTCTGTAATGCCCTTTTTTCTGCATGCAACTTAACCAGATCCCAAGTCTGGTTTCTTCCAATGAGTCCATCTCCTCATCCATGCCTTGTTCCCACTTCTTTCTAGTTTCTACCTGCATTGCTTCTTCATAACATTCTGGCTCACTAGAATCAGTCATCAATAAATAATACAGTGAAGGAGAGAATTGTTCAGGGGGTCTACTTAACCTGGTAGACTTTCTTACAGTTGCAGCAGTTTCAAGTACCTATTGCTGCTCTTGATTTTCTAATGCCTTCGGAACTTCATTTTCTTTGATTTCATCAAGCACGGTGTACTCTGTGTTTTCCTTTTCTTCTTTTTGTCCCTGTAATTGATCTTTGTACATGACCTTTTCATTGAATACTACATATTTACTCCTAATAATTTTGCGATTTTTAATATCCCATAAGCGATAACCAAAATCATCAACCCCATATCCAATAAAGGTACGTTTCTTGGATTTAGCCTCAAGCTTTGTTTTATCATCTTTATCATATGGACAAATGCTTCGCAACCAAAATTTCTCAGAAATGAGTATTTTACCTGTTTATCTGTCCATGCCTCCTCTGGAATGCCACCATCCAAAGTGCTTGAAGGCCCTTTTTTTGCTAAATAAATAGCAGTGTTTATAGCATCAGCCCAAAATTGTAAGGGAAACTCTACATGCAATCTCATACACCTTGCACGCTCCATGATCGTTCTGTTCATTCTTTCTAACACACCATTTTCTTATGGTGTTTCAGGTACTATCTTCTCTCTACGAATCCCATTGTGTGAATAGTAACTGTCAAACTCCTTGTTGCAGTACTCACCTCCATTATCATATCTGAGACATTTCAACCTTTTTCCTGTCTCATTCTCAGCCAAAGCTTTCCACTTCTTAAAAGTATCAAACACATCATATTTTTGTCTAATGCAATAAACGCAAGTTTTTCTAGTTGCATCATCCATAAAAGTAACATAATAACGAGAGCCACCAATATATTGTACCTAAGCTGGTCCCCATACATCTATATGGACAAGCTCTAACTTTTCACTCTTCTTTTGTTTCCCAATCCTGAGAAATCTAACTCTCTTCTATTTTCCATAAACACAGTTCTCACATAATTCCAAACTTACATGCTTTAGATCTGGAAGCAATTTCCTTGAGTGGAGAATATGCATCCCCTTCTCACTCATGTGGCCAAGCCTATATGCCACAATGCCGCACCTGTTTCTGTGGAAGCTACAGAGATAGAACAATTAGTATTATGAGGACATAAATATAACGTACCTACCCTATCTCCTTTTGCTATTACCAGTGATCCTTTAGTGATATTCCACCACGTTTCTCCAAACATAGACAAACAGTCGATATCTCCCAACTGCCCTATTGAGATCAGATTTCTTTTCATAGCAGAAATGTGCCTTACATCCTTTAGCAGCCATTCATTTCCATTATTTAACTTAATCCGTACCTTACCCTTTCCAACAATTTTACATGGTTCATCATCCCCAAATAACACATGCCCAAAATCACCTTGAACATAATCATGAAAGAATTTCCTATGGGGTGTAGCATGACATGAAACCCCTAAATATACTACCCAGTAATCGCTAGTATTATCTAATGCAAGAATCAAAGCATCTTGTAACACATCACATGCTACATTCGCTTCCTGAGTAGTCTCTTGCTACCTCTCGCCTTTCTTCTTTGGTGCTCGAGAGTCTTTCTTTAGATGTCATTTCTTACCATAGTTTCAGCACTCTATTTTTCTAAATCTGGACTTGGATCTTCCCTTTTTAGACTTGCTACGATTTCTTGGGCTCCTTCCTCTCTCATTTTGTCTCCCTCTGCTCTCCATGGTCAACACATTACCTGATGTCTCACCTGTGCTTTTTCTTCACATTTCCTCACTAATAATAACACCAACAACATCATCAAACTTAAGAGTGTTTGAACTAGGGAAAGAGTTACTTACAGCCATGACCAAGCTATTCTAGTTTTTTGGCAATGAGCACAAGATTAGAAGAGCCCTAACCTCATCATCAAAGTTCACTTTTATAGAACTTAACTGACCGGTAAGTGTATTAAACTCATTTAAATGGTTAGCAACAGATCCACCTTCTGACATCTTCATATTAAATAAACACTTCATTAAAAATACCTTGTTAGAAGTCAAGGGTTTTTCGTAGAGCTTACTCAATGTGCTCATCACACCCTCATCCATTGATTAAGCCAGGCACATCCGTATTATTCCCAGTGCCTTTCTATTAAGAACCTCCCATTCTTCATCCTTCATAGCCGCTGGCTATTTTGCTTTTCCGCCCAATGGTAGATACAGATCCTTCTACTAAAGATAGTCATCCATTTGCATCTTCCATAAATGATAGTTATGGATGTTAAATTTCTCAACCCTAAACTTTCCTTCTTCTTTCATTGTTCTCACTCGAACCAGGAACCCTTCTTTCCTGTGAGTTTACCAACCAAATAGCCCTTTTGGCTCTGATACCAATTGTTAGAAACAAGACCGCAGAGCAATAACAGATATACAGTTAAATCATAAACAAGATGCAAAAAAACATTAAAAATATTACAGAGAGACACAGATATAACATGGTTCACCTAAACGATGGGCTACGTCCACAAAGAAATTGCCAATCCTTTTATTATAGTCCAGAAAGGTGAAGGGATACAACCTGCAGCAAAACCACTGTACTTCATCTTCACGCTCTCACAGTCTATCTTCCAATACAAAATATTACAATACACAGTCGTGTTACAATGCTTTCTTTTATAGGGGAAATACCATGGGAAAATACTATGGTTAACCCAATACCATGGGTTCACAAAACTGTTGGCCAACACACATCCCAAAAAAAATTCTCAGGGGCTTTGCCCCCGTATCCCCGTTTCTCAGGGGCACTGCCCCCGAACCCCCTTTTTCGGGGCGCTTCCCCAAACCCCAAGGAAGGGGGAATGAGTGTACAGTACATATGGGGTACAAACACAATTGAATAATATCTCTAGATTTGGAAGATTAGGCTCCAAAACCAACAATTTGATCAATTTTTTTTCTCAATTTTCTAGCATGGTCTCACTCATCTAATAATGATAATGATGCTTCTATATGTGTTATCTTTTAATAATTATTTGATTTATTTACAGATTATTTTCGACCTTTGTTTTCATATATATAAGTGATATCATTGTTTTATTTGATCATTTTTTTTGCTCAATATTCTGGCATTGTCTCACTCATCTAATAATGATAATGATGCTTCTATATGTGTTATATTGTGAGAATTATTTAATTTATTTATATGTTATTGCCGACCTTTGTGTAAAAGCAACTTCATATTTTTTATAAGAAATCTCTATATGATCATTATACGCTCTTGCTAATTAATTTCTTGAGTAAAATAATTTTTTTGAATCTATGTGATATCATATTTTTGGCTTGTCATAAGTTCTTTAATTGTGGTATAGCTTTAGTTTTCATGTATTGCAGAGACAATATCTAGTTCCTGTTTTGTTTGTCTCTAACATTCCTATATGGAAGCATTGACATGTGTTCCTTGTCTCTAACGTTCCTATATGGAAGCATTGACATTTCCAGGGCATTTCATCTCTTGCATATTAACATGGTGTTAACAAGAAATGAACCTATGCTTAAGATTAGTTGCTTGATAACTATATTTTTTCATATATTTAAGTGATATCTCGGTGAATTATTCTAATTTGGTATCTATTATGCTCACTCATGTTTATGCTCTTCTATTTATTATATCATGTCATGTCTTTTTTTATAATCTTTTGCTCGAAATTTATATGGTCTTGCATAAAAGCAATTCCTATTATTTATATGTTCTTGAGCAATGTCATTTTATCATCTCTTCTATTTTGGACTTGTCATGTTTATTATATGATTTACTATTGGAAGTTATTTTGTGCAGATTATCTATCTATGTTGTGAGACAGTTTTTCATGTTATTCCTTCCTTGTTTAAGCATATGTTGGTTGCATATCTTTGGTTCTTCAGCATTGTTCCTATTTTCAACTTATCCTTAACTGCAACAAAGATGGTTGATGTTAAGAAGGAATGTAATGTTGAATTCTATCATATTATATCATAATATTCTAGTAATGTTGTATGATGGACATCCATATTCTAATGTTCATGCATCTTTCAGCTGTGTTGTGAAGACTGTGTGCTTGACTCATATTTTTATGGATACGCCATTTGGGCCTTGTATTTGCAATGCAATCTTCAGTAAGAGCTCTCAGAAGACTGTTTCAATGTATGGATCTAGGGTTCTTGTCTTTGTCATGGGGTATATTGCAGAGTTCTTTCAGCTATCAGTTGAGTTATAGGTTGTGATGAGTTTTTAGCCACATGTTCTGTTGTATTTTCCATACACTGTTGTGTTGTGCAAACATTCATCATACAACTTGGTTCAGATGCAGTTTCATGAGAAGTGGATGTTGTCTTCATTAAGTCCATGAGGCAAAGTGTTTTTTTTATTTGCATGGTATGGAGCATTCTGGAAGTTGTCATCAAGGGGGATTTTCATGTGTTTCCAACTTCCTTCCATTTGTATTATTTCTTCCAGTCGTCATTAAGGGGGAGTGTTAGAATATGTAATGATGACTTATATGTTATATTGGTAAAATACCATTTAAAGACACAAAATAACTCTAATATTATAAAATGGATTTATCTCACATGCATCATTGTAATGATATCCTTTGTAACCATTCTTTATATAAAGAGGTGGAATTTCATTTATCCCACATGTGTTATGGGATGTATCCAAACCTCTTGGTATATAAGAGAGGTGAAGGAGAAACTTTTGGGTATGTGTTAATTGTAGTTCATAACACATCACATGTTGTGTATGTCATTTGTACACACATGATTGTGACATGATTGGGTGATGGAGCTTGATGTGATGCATATGTGAGGATTTCATGTAATCTTGGAGACTTATTTGCATAATAATGGAAGATGCAACCCTTCCCGTGGACGTAGCCCATATTGGGTGAATCACATATATCGATGTTATCTTGTTGTTCTATCTTCTCCAATTTTATTTCATGCTTTTATGTTTCTTGGTAGATAGAAGGATAGACTAGTAATTCTTTCCATAGTTTATATTGTGTTGTGATATTATTTCAAATGTTCACAAAATTCTAAAAATGAACAACATATTTGTTTGAAATTCAAGGTATCGACAACACTCATACTGAAAACCACGAGAGAAGTCCATGATACAAACAATGCTCAACACATTGATCTAAGTATTAAATTATCTTACTTCTAAATACTTATGTCTACTACATATGGGATAATATCTCACAAGTGCCAATGAAAGATGTCAATCAGAAAAAATTCAAGAAGGATCCTTAAATGGGGCTTTGAAGTGTGCTTTCCAATACTACAATGAAAATCCACAATTTTGGATGGCGCTCATTTTTCCAGCTCACACATCCAACATATATTACTAGCTCACAAAATTATAGAGGACACTTGGATGTTTTAGAGTCAACTGTTTTAAAGGAAAATTGATGATCTTCTCTTGTCTTATCAAAGAAGAAAAATGAATGTGAAATAAACTGAAAACTTTTAAATGCACAAACCCTAAGGGAAAAAGCACTGGTGATAATTCAAATCTCGGTGAATGAAAATGCCCAAAATTTCAAGCATTCAGCATCATAGACAAGTTCTTTTCCTATATTTGTCAGAGAAGTTTTTACTACACTATATGTGAGTTTGGCATTCGATACAAAGAAGTCAAACCATGGTCAATGCTGAGATATGCACAAGAGAACATGATGGAATCACTATACACTTGATAACACCCATGGGAACCGGATATCTTGTCAAAACACTATTGTTTTCGATTGGTAAAATTACTTGGCATCCATATAATATCCATATTTCCTTGACTTCATCTATTCATCATGACAATAAAAAGTATTGTTTCCCGATTTTTAGAACATGGTGCACACACGATGGGATTATCAGTTGCAAATTTTCAGGTGGCAAAGCATAATCCAAAGATAGTTTTGGGTCAGATGATTGACATTTTCAGTTTTAAAAGGTGAATATATTCAGGAAATTCCTGGAAATTAATTCACTCCATATTTTAAGGGAGAAGATTTGGCAGATCCATATTTGATGAAGATCACAAAATTTATGTCATTATTCAGGCAACAATTGTTTTTACGAACTGCGAGTAAATGAAGGTAGATATAAAAAATCCAAGACATGGGTTTTTTTGCAGAAGGTCCTTATTTATCTTATTCGTGAGTTTTTTCCTCAAAAATTGAAGGATCTGAGATATTTAGTGGGTTCTTTAAACACGATTTTCTTAGTTGCAGCCAACAAAGAGATTCAATTTCATTTCGGTTTCATTTCATTGCTTATTTAATCAACATAGGTTCGAGAGATGGAAGAAGGGGAGGACCGAGAAAGAGTATTTGGGGGAAGAGTCTATATATTCTATCTGTGAGCCTTTGGGAACTTTAGTTATTGTATTCAATTATCATAGATTCAAAAAATGTGTGTTACCATTTTGTAATCTTTTAAGTTTTTCATGTTTCTTTATTCTTCTCATGTGAATAAAAAGTCAGTTTTGAGTATAAAAATTTCTCATACCTTGCGGATTCTTAAGCAATGAAGGGTTTAGTGTGATTTCCCATAAAATATGATTGTTCAAATTTCTTTTATTTGGATTCCACAAAGTATTTTTGATCTTCAAATCTTCATTCCTATGAACGACAGAACTAATCTAGTATAGTTCATTCTCTGCACTTCATAGTTGTCTTCCCATATCCTGTTGTCTTTTACCATATGAATTCATTTCATTGGAAACTAGTTTAAATGCCTTTGATTTATGATATGTAGAAGATAACTCCATGCCCAATGGTTGCAAACATTGATTAAGGGTGTCTTTAATTTAATTTTATAGCTTGTTTTTCTTCTCTCATTCAGTCTATCAAATCCATCAACCCATTTTAAAATCAAGATTTAAAAATTTGATATTCCTATACTCTGTGATCTTGTAGTCAAAAGAAGATTTTAGGAAAAACATTTGTATTGAGAGTTCTATATATTCGTGAACCCATTCATTGTAAATAATTTTTTCGCTCTTGGATATTCGACAATACAAAAAAAAATTGTGAACCTTTGATGAATGTTCTCTTTAATATCCCTGATATGATAACAGACTAGAATATTATCTTTGACGTAATTTCAACCAAAATTTTATATGAAATTTTACACTTAAACAAATAACTCTTGAAACTAGGAAAATAAGGGAAAGTGGTTTATACTTTTGTTAACAAGGAAGAAGGTTGTCGAGATAAAGAAAGGAAAAATTAGGACAAATAAATCATATTCCCTAACACATTTAAATCATGGAACATTTAGGTTTTGGAATCAACTCCGCTGAAACCTACTCCCATGCTTCTAGGTCACCCAATCGTGCAACTAGGAAGAATCTTTCAAATCCAATCAACCTTGGGTTTAAGAAAGGTACAGAGGTGTGGTATGTCTGGTAAAAAGTATTAAATGAAGTTTAAGATAGTCAAGAACAGATCCGGAGTGATCTGGGGTTGTTTGGGAAGATTTGGAAAAAACTAACAGTTTTGGACCAAGGATACCTTGCATAAAGAAGGATGCCCAAACAAGGTACAAAATTAATGAAATATCTGTTTGAGGGTTAGGATGTATAGTGGCATCATTTAAATACCTAAATAAACTTACGGAATCACATTTTGATGCATAGATATCTGAGAATTAATAAAAATGTAAGACTAGTAAATTTTCCTAGTCATCTAGCAAGGGTGTACATAAATTCATGAATTTTGTACCATATTGAAATCAATTCTGATAATGAAGTTTTACAAAGATTAATTTATCCTTATTTAACACATTATATCAGTCATACTCCTTCTCATTTCCATTACTTATTTCTCCTTGCATTAAACTGATCAAAAACCTCATATAATGGGAAAGTAAAGGCCCTCTCAAGAAAAATTAACATGAGATCTCATTGAATAGAAATATTACAGTATTAAAGAATTTATAATCATTTGTTTTGTACTAATCACATCAAAAATAGTTTTGTAGGACTTATCTCTCAAAAAATGGGATCCAAAAGTGAGGGCAAGAGGCCCAAATCTGACACCAAGCTAGGGATTGGAGCGTAGGTGAAGTTCCCTTCACTAGAGTTTGACTTCAATGGAGGTATTGGCCATTGTATATTTCTGGTATGAATCTAGGGTGTTTTTCATTAGCTCTCTAACACCTACAATGAAAATAGAAGGGAAGAAAGAAGAGAGGGGAATAAAGGACTTGGGGCACATTGCCCAAAAGACCAAGGCACAACACTCAGTATGAAGCTATGATTCACATAAAACAAATAAATCATGAACCAAAATGAGAAATGGATCTCCAAATAACATTAAATAGATCCCAGGTGACTTGTTGGGCAAGTTAATCACCTGCTGAGAAAATTCCCCCTTGCTTAACCCTAACCCTATCCAAGTGGTGTGCCCTCCTTGAGAGAATGGAAAGTAGGTATCATTGAGATGTTTCCCTGACATTATGTTTCATCCAATTTAGAAACTACACCCCCATTATGCCCATAGTTTTCTGATTTTTCCTATGACAGCTTTTTTGACCGAACCTCAAAATGGAATTTGTGCCCTCCTTTAGCCCAAAGTTGTTGCTTTTCCTTATGACAGTTTTTTCTACACTTTAGCTTTTGTGATTGAGTCTCCAAAATGGAAACTATGCCCTCCTTTTTCCCAGAGTTGCCACTTTTGTGTCTGACTAGTTTTTCTTGGCTTTTGTCAGTCTTATGATAGTTTCTATTATCCTCCTTGGTAAGTGGTCTTGCCCAAGTGCACCCTCCTGACATGTCAACTTATTTTCCACATAATTAATTTCATAACAATTAATAATGATAATTAATAAAACCAAGCACATGCCTCCTAAATAACATTTTAATACAAATCCCTAGGTTAATTATTTAATGCATCTTTTGACCCCCTAGGTGCTAGGAAAGGTCAACCATTTTGGTGTTCAAAATGTGGGGACATGACAGGCCTCCCCTCCTAAGTATGCTTGTCCTCAAGTAGAAGCACCTCAAAGTGCTACAAAATTTATCCACCATGCTTTTGCTGCACCACTCTGATTATAGTCATTTTTTTAATGACAACTTCTATTAATAAAATCGTCAACCTAGTTAAGGTAACTAAGTATAATTCCTAGATCCGACTGCCTCCTCTACAGAGATCTAAATCCTCCTTCCACCTTTGGTAAGTCGTCATCCCGAGAAATTCCAAGGTCCCACAACCATGTTGGAATCCCATTAGTTCCAAAAATTTCCACCATTAGGTTCAACAATATTTGGGCATGTTCTTGTGCAAGCTGATTTTTCATCATGACCAGTTGCATCCCACCTTCCATGAATGTAAGATGATAAATTTTCCACATGTATGCATACCCAATATTTGGATTTTTGTGTACCCAATGCACCCAATGGCTTCCATACATCTATTATTTGCTTCTCACATAATATAACAATTCCATATGCATCTATAAACCTGCTACAAATGCAAAGAAAACTCTTACCATTGTGAGCCAAGCTTGCACACCCTTTAGTCTCCATCTATGTTATGTATATGCGCATCCAATCAATGGATGAATATAAAATTTTTCTTGATTATCCATATAGGATGTGATCATCCATATTCCCCATGATGAATTATTCCACCCATAAAGGTAGTTTAGGAAGACTTTCTTCCAAGACTTGAATGTCAAACAATGTTGCACCCATGCAAGAAAGCATTGAGCACCCATGAATCTTCATTTCAGAGATATACTTGTCTACTCAATCCTTGGATAAAAAAATGTCATTACATGCTTCCTCAAATAGTAGTTCCTTGGCTATTTTTCCCATAGCTAAGTCCTCCTCATGACTCTTCTTCAAATCAACAAATGATTGACCAAAATCTTCTTCATATTTCTCAATAAGTGGTTGGATCTCACCTTGTGCCATACTTTGTCTTGCATGCACATATGAATTCAACCTGTCATGAATGCAAGATGGGAATTTCTTATTGGGTGATTCAAAATATGTCATGTAGTAGTGCACCCAAACCATGGAGACATGATAATAGGATATGCATGGTGGCTGCATGATACTTCTTTGTTGCTGCACCCATTTCAAGGCAATTTCAGGTAGAAAAAAAACCTTATTGCATGAACTAAGAAAATATTTTCCTCCCAAGGTCTCCATTTCAATGTGGCATCTATCCACCCATTCAATACATGGATAAGAAATTTTGTTTTCTGATTTACATGGGATATAATCAGCCACATATTATAAAGTGAAAGCTCCTTTCCGCATAGGAATCTCATGGGGTCCTTCTTCAATATCATGTCTCAAGAAACATTCTTTACATTTACAAGCTAGCCTTGTGCAATCTTGGGTCTCAATTTCCACTATGTACTTACATATCCAATATTTGGAAAAATAAGTGTATTTGATTGCATATCTAAATGGTATATCCTTTTGAAAGTATTTCTACAATGAGACAAGTGTCTGATCAATATATTCTATGGCATCTTCCTTCACCAATACTTGCAAATATGAACTTTTCTCATGTCCATCCTCCACATGAGATTTCTCCATTATACCCAAAAAATTTCCTTCCATGCAACATGAAAGGGTGTGACACCTTCAACTCCTTTTCAACTTTGACTCTTGAAGGGATCTTTGTGTGCTCTTCAATAAGTTACTGGTGATCTCCAACTTATTGGTAATCCTTTCTGATTCTTCTTCGTCCTTCTTGAATGCACAATGGTATATTTTATCCACCATGAGGAGATGATCCCTGTCAGACAGTGAGTTTATATATCTCTCCTTCATCTTGGCCATGCCTTCCTTAAGTGCTATGCACTCTTCCAGAAAGGATCCTCCTTCCATATCTCCTCCATAAGCTTTCCAACAACATCTTTCCACCAAGGCATTGATGTCAAAAAGGTTGTTCATGGCTTCTATAAGATTATATCTATCCTCCTTTAGTAATCCACTCAAATTATGTGGCTCACAAAGAAAATCCTCCACCCAGGTTTCTTATTCTAACAACTGACATATACGACCATTTTTCTTGTGGCATGGATCCACAACACAAAACTCATTCTCATCATACAAGTCATCCTCTGAATTTTATGCAAAACCACTTCCATGATGTGAAGTGGGGGGTATCATTGAAGGTTGGAATGACATGTTATCTTTAAAAACATCATAAATCACCTCATTCCTTGGAATTTCATCTTCATCATTCTGCAAGAGAGTACAAAAATCTGAACTATGTGCATCCCTTTGCATCATATTTTTCTCCAAATTTCATACTTCATACACATCTGGTGGGGGATTGTCTTCCACTTCATTAGGAAGTTCAACTGATGATTTCAGATCTGATATATGTTATTCTTTTGGATCTGATCCAAAATATCCCTTATCGTCATTGACAACATCACCCTCCTTTGCACTGATTTTGTGTTCACCAACAGAGAAACCAGGGGTGAGTTATTTTCTCTCACCGTTGTCCTTCATTTTGCAGTCCTCATAGGAAAGTGAAATCTTTTCATGCTCCCATGAATCAGATGGATGTAAGTAAATATGGCTGCTACAAAAATTAGAACCCTTATCATACATATTCTTCATATTACCCTGTTAATGTAGTGATACTATGGTGGCCTACTCCCCCACCAATTTCTCTAGCTCACACCCAAGCGGTGTGGCCTTGTCCTCTTCTTCCTTATGTAGCTCCTGAGGTGACTGCAACTTTGATTTGTGATATTCTTTCGAATATCATCCAAAATATGCCTCTCCACCCATACATGAGCCAACATCTTGAGAAGTGATCTGGAGATCACCCACCAAGAATCTTGAAGTGCATTCACCTTGAACTTCTTCTCCTATGCAACCACCTTGTGGTGACTTGCACTTCACCTTATGGATCTTTGTCTCTACTTCATTTCTCTTCTTCTCAAGGAGCTTGAGGCTTCTTCATCTTGAGTGGTACTCAAATCATAGCTTTTGGAAGCAATGTTTGAAGAGAAACCAAACATTCTCCTATTGCTTGGACAAGAAGATGGATTTGATGAATCTTCCTTTTTGTCTCCTCTTTGGGATCCAGGTGGCAACCATCTCATTCCCACTTCTTTGCACACTTCATCAACCATATGTGAAATCCTTTTCATGTTTGTCCCATAGTAGGGATCTCTGAAAAACTTATGTATCTCAAGAGTGCAGTACTCTTGAAAAGAAAGGACCTTCCTAATTCCATCACTCAGTCCACAATAATCTGCAAGGTACACCACTGATTCCTTTGGCCTCCCTCTACAAGAGAACCCATCGTGAATAGGTCTAGGCCTCATGACCTCATGATAGGATGAAACATATAAGTCATCATTTTAATTACTTAATATACCTCCATCAACATAGGGGCCTTCTTATTCTTCAAATTGTATGCAATATTATTCATATTGCTTATCGAAGTCTTGCTTAGAGTATGGCATGGCTGAAATTTTTTTATACTTCTACTTGAGAGCTTAATTTCCACAGAATGGGACAAGTAAATAGATCTGATACCAATTTAATATCCATGATATGATAACAGATCAGAATATTATCTCCAATGTAATTTCAACCAAAATTTTATATGAAAGTTTACACTTAAACAAACAACTCTTGAAACTAGGAAAATAAGGGAAAGTGATTAATACTTTTGTTAATAGGGAAGAAAAATGTTGGGAGAAGAAAATTTATGATAGATAAATCATATTCCCTAACAAATTTAAATAAGGGACCATTTAGGTTTCAAAATCAACTCCACTGAAACGTACTCCCACGCTTCTGGGTCACCCAACCGTGCAACTAGGAAGAATATTTCAAATCCAATCAACCAGGGGTTTGAGAAAGGTATAGAGGTGTGGTATGTTTGTTAAAAGTTATTAAATGAATTTTCATTCTATCATTAATATATATGGACTTATCTGGGGTTGTTTGGGAAGATTTGGGAAAAAAAATGGTAGTTTTGGCCTAGGAGACCCTACGTAAACAAGGATGACGAAAAAAGGTACTGAATCAACAAAATATCCTTCTTAGGATTGATATAGATATTGGTGTTATTAAAATACCTATATCAACTTATGGAATCACATTTGGATGCATAGATCTCTCAGAATTAATAAAACTGTAAGACTAGTAAAATTTGTCTAGTCATCTAGCAAGGGTGTACATAAATTCATGAATTTCATACCAGATTGAAATCAGGTATCATAATGAAGTTTTAAAGAAATTAATTTATAAGTATTTAAAACATTATATCATTCATACTCCTTCTCATGGCCATTACTTAATTCTCCTTGAATTAAACTGATCAAAAACCTCATCTAGTGGGAAAATAAAGGATATCTCAAGAAAACTTAACATGACAGCTCATTGAATAGAAATATTACAGTATTGCAGAATTCATAATCACTATTTTTTTACTGAGCACATTAATAAGATTTTTGGAGGGCTTATCTCTCTAAAAATGGGATCCAAAACTAAGCCTAAATATGACACCAAGCTGGGGATTGGAGCCTAGGTGAAGTTCCCTTCACTAGAGCTTGACTTAAATGGAGGTATTGGCTGTTGTATATGTCTGATATGAATCTAGGTTTTCTTTCATTATCTCTCCAGCACCTGGAATGAAAATAAGGGGAGAAAGAAGAGAGGGGAATAAAGGACTTGGGGAACATCTTCAAAAATACTGAGGCACAACACTCAATATGAAGCTATGCTTCACATAACAAAAATAATTCATGAACTGAAGTGAGAAATGAAGCTCCAAATATCATTAAATATATCCCAGGTGAGTTGTTGGGAAATTCAATCACCTGCTGAGAAATTTTCCCCTTGCTGAACTCTTACCCTAGCCAAGTGGTGCGCCCTCCTTGAGAGAATGGCAAGTAGGTGTCATTGAGATGTTTCTTTGTCACTATATTCCATCCAATTTAGAAACTATGCCCTTCTTAAGCCCATAGTTTCTTGCTTTTTTCCTACGACCATTTTTCTGCTTTTCCTTCATTTGTCACTGAACCACAAAAAGGAAATTGTGCCTTCCTTTGGCCCATAGTTGTTTATTTTTCTTATGACATTTTTTTCTGCACTTAAGATTTTGTGACTGAGTCTCCAAAATGGAAACTACGTCCTCCTTTGGCCTAGAGTTTCCTCTTTTGTGTCTAACTGCTTTTTCTTGGATTTTGTCATTCCTATAATAGTTTCTATTATTCTCCCTGGCAAGTTCTCTTTCCCAAGTGCACCCTCACTACTACATTTCGACCAAAAATCCGACGGCCTTAGTGTCAGATTTCCGACACTTCCCTGTCGCATGTACGACACTTTGATATTTTTTTAAGCATCGGAAACTTGTCGTCGGTTATCTGACATCTCTTTAATCCATCGGTTAAGCAACACCTAAGTTACCATCGGTTAATTGTACACCGTCGGTTATCCGACACTTACAGGACAGTGAAAACCGTCGCTTAACCGACAACTGCAGGCCATTTCCGTCGCTTAACCGACATTTAAAGCCGGTGCTTATCCGACAGCAGTAGGCCATACCCGTCGCTTAACCGACATGTAAAGCCGTCGCTTATCCGATAGCAGCAGTCCATACCCGTCGCTTATCCGACGGATACAACTGTTTTAAAAAAAAAAATACAAATGTAATCCGTCGCTGATCCGACACCAGCAGGCCATATCCGTCAGTTATCCGACATGTAAAGCCGTCGCTTATCCGACGGATAGAACTGGTTTTTAAAAAAAATACAAATGTAAAATTTTGGAGACGGTCATATATTGGAAAGCCATCTTTGATATTCATAGATCCATTCAGAAGGTTTGGAGACGGTCATATGGAAATCCATCTATGCACGACTACACCAAGGAACCATACAACAAAACCCAACCAACTTGCTCAACAGTAAATCATATTAATAGGAAGTGGAATGTTTAAGATCACAAATCAAGTAGGATTTAGAGGTGTCACAATATTTAGAAGCCTTGTTCTTCTTTGAAGACTTTAATACTCAAATACTTAGGTGGTTGATTCTCCAAACCAATCTAGTGGTAAAGGATCATTTGCATCGCACTATCGATTGCCAGTTTTCTAGAGTGTTAATGACTTCTTGTCTATCCCTGTCAAAGGTTGTTGACCACTGAGCAGTGGGCAAGTAGATGCTCTATGGTTTCCCCCCAAACCCATGTTTTCTGAACTTGCCACAAGTAAGAGCTATTTTTCTTCTTTGGCTGAGAACCAAAGGAAAGTGGCAACTAGCAATATTTGGCCATATGCCGTGATTCCAGACTAGGTACCAGGTTGTGTTGGCCTCTTTATTGTGAGTTCCCATAGAGAGATGATATGCTTCTTTGACAAACTAAAAAGTACTTCCTTCATGGGTCCATCTTACGACATCCAAGCCTTTTTTAAGGTGGATTTTCGAACGAGACAGGGCATTCTAGAAAGTGGTTTTTTCTTCCATGGTGGTATTAATCAACTAGACTTCAGGGAGTTTCCAGGTCCATCAATGGGGTTGGGCCTGCTCTCTTGATCCCAGCAACAAATGACCATGTTCCATCCATAATTGGGGAAGTAAGCTTTGATGTTGGCAAGTATTGTAATGTCATTCCATTTAAAATTTTGCTACCAGGAATCTTTCCAAAAGAGAGCAGTGGTGCCAGTTACCCCATTTCGCATGGGCTTCTAATTGTGATTAGGAGATTTTTCACTTGTGATTTCCAAGTCATGAGGACTTGGTGTCAAGTTTGATGGGGCTGTTCTAGGCTTTGGTTCCCTTGATGATGATTTTTGCTTCATGTTTTGATGCTACCCTGGTATTGATGATGCCCTAGTATATGGATACAAATGTGTTTATGAGGGTGCTGAGCTTATGCATAAAATTGAAATGGAAGTTTTAACATTTATCTTTCCATGCAAATCCAGTACTTGGTAAGAAAGTTTGTTTGAATAAGAATCTGTAGCAAGTCTTATCATTGTACAAGAGGAGAAATAGAAGCAACATTGTGCAAATTTGTAGTTATTTCAGCTTATTGGTTAGATGGAGGATGCAGGCCTGTAGCAGAGAATTTAGAACACTTTCCTGGAGCAAAACTGTGGGTAAAATTTGGTCTACCCGATAGCACTTTAAGAAGAGCATGATCTGTGTGGAATAATGTTCACAGATTTTCAAGACTACCAATCTTAGCATGATTAACTTATGAAATGTCCAGATGTGATCCTTTGAATGGTGTTCTTGTAGCAATCTCCCAACTTAACTCAGAAAATCATTT
This sequence comes from Pseudotsuga menziesii, assembly GCA_001517045.1. NCBI lineage: Eukaryota > Viridiplantae > Streptophyta > Pinopsida > Pinales > Pinaceae > Pseudotsuga > Pseudotsuga menziesii. The sequence goes on along the minus strand of LPNX010606886.1, from coordinate 306,075 downwards.
TTTATGCTCAGGTGCTAAGGGTTTCTTGGGTATCCATGTCAGAGTTATGTAGGCAGTCTGCTTCTCAATATGTCTGTGGCATATTGCCCAATCATATCTACTTTCTGAGCTAAAATGCACAGAAAAGGTTCAGAAGAATTACATTTCACTTACACCGCCATCAAACCCACAAATGAGAAACTGGAAAGGCTTTAAGGGATTAGATTTTCGTATGGCATAGTCTCTTGATGGATAAAAAATATATATTTTGCCCCTGATGATCACAGTGCCCATAGATGAATGTGCAACTTCAATATGAATGGTATCCATGATCCACAGACTCTGACCAATGTTGATAGTTTTGCAGGACTAGTTCTTTTTGGTCATGAATCATGATACTCCGATTTAGGATTGCTACATATCTGAGGGAGAGGTCTTTAGTGCTATAGATATGGCCTGCGAGTTTCAGTTGTCAGCACAGCTAGATCAGACTCTTTAGTAAAACTACGGCATCCGAATATAAAAATCTTTGAGACATTTTCTACAGGCGAGATGTTTTTGTTGATGTTTCTGGTGAAGATAACAGAAAGATAGCTTTTCGACAGTTGAAGAGGTTGTCTTGGCATGAACTGCAACTAGCAACTGATGATTTTAGTGAAAACAATGTGCTTGGGCAAAGGGGTTTTGGCAAAGTGTGCAAGGGAGTACTTGGAAAAAGCAACAAACATTTTAGGGTCTAAAAACAACTTTGCTCCATGTCCTTCTCACCTAAAACCACTCTTTTACCACCACAAGACTAAACTTGGGACCAAACAAAAGTTTGCCATTGTTAAACATCAAATACTATTATGTGACTTCCTACCCATGTTTGAAAACATCAGCACTCTTTCACCCCAATGATTCCATAGCAACGCACTTCATCATGAACGACAATCAAATAAAAATTTGTTAATCAGGAAATCTTTGTACTACCATACCACTACATGACTATGAACAGAAAGTATAGACACAACCAAACAATGTAGTAAATTAGTAATAGCAACAAGAAGCATCTCATAGTAGCTCTCTAACTGTGCCACAAAACCAAGACTTACAGTTGGTTGACATGCAAAGCCTGCAACAGAAACTTTCAAAGAAGTGCCATTCATAGCTGGAGCACCTGCAGCTGCAGCAATTACAGCCTGCCAGAAAAATACTAAGCCATATGAGAAAACATATGCTAGTGCTCAAAAGGCAAAGCATCAAGCAATTTAGTTCGACTAGTCTATTACAGCATAAATAAAAAAGAGCATATTTGCAGCATAGAATCTAATCAAACACAAAGTTAGAGAATAGAATCTAACACCAAGTTAGAGAATCATAATATCTACCAAGCGACCACCAGAATTGTCGCACAAGAAATCACAATCAATAGGCACAAGCACACACTACTATAGTCATAGGTATATAATTTATTCATAAGATATCCACCTCCCTAGACAGGAAGACTCAGGCAGTATTGTCGCATAGGTTTCTGAAAAGAAGGGTATCATGAAACCAGAGATTTGTACATGAGGTTTGTACAATTTAGTAATTAATATGCATTTGTCAAGCTAATGTAACTGGATGAGATTATAAGAATATTTCACAGACTAGGTGATGAATTAAGTACAATGATTTGGCAGATGCATGAAATATCAAGGGTTTATGAAATTTACATACCTTGGAACCTTCGTAATTATTATAAAAAATAATGGCATATGCTAGAGAATCCTAAAGATGAAGGTAAGGCATTTTCTAGGACATTGTAGAGTTCAAGATGAAGAAGGAAAGGTATTTATGTCAATAGAGGATTAGAAGTGGCCAATGTGATAGAGTGGAAACCACATAAGTGTGCCAAAGCTGAGTGGTGGGACAATGTCCTACCTGATTTCTTTCTTTCATACATAAAATTCCAAAATGCTTATATGTCTATGATCTGTAAACGATGGATTTATACTCCACTCATTTCACCAATTCAGATACTATGTAGAATAAAATTCTAGTCTCTGTTCTTAAAGTTATACAGAGAGCTCTATTTTTCAGAATGGCTTCAAGGCCTCGGTGCTTGAGAATCTTTATTTGTCCTAGATTCTCAAGACTTGGTGTTCAAAGCAAGTCTAAAAGTTGAAGGCTCCAAAGAAGACTAAAATTTTTATATGGGCTATCTTTAGAAATAAGGTTTTGTAGTTATCCTTAAAAAATTAAGTTGACTTAAGAAAACATCCAAAAGAAGGGTAGCCAGGGTCCAAGTATATGTCTTTTATGTGGAGTTTCCCTCACTGGTGTTTAGAATGATTGGAATAGTAATTCTATAGATGAATATTTGAAAAAATGGTTTGACAAAAAGAATTAAGAGTTAAAAGCACTTCCATGTATCATTTGCTGGGAGATCTGGCCGCAAGGAATTACATCATTTTTTATGTAGAATACAATCCTCCTTTTCAAATAATTTCCAGGGTTAGAGCTTTAGTGTCAAGCTGTAAGTCTGTAGCAGACATCAAACCAGTTAGGCAGGTGGGAGAGTTGCAGATTGATAAGACTATTCGTTCTGTATAAATGGGGACTCTTTGATGAAACTTAGTAAAGTATTTCTAATTTTAGTAGTGCTCAAGGTTTGCTATTTATTTTAGACTCTCATTTCATAAGTTTGAAAGCAGGTTTAGGTCTGGGTTCTAACAACTTTGCAAAATTTCAAGCTTTAAAGCTCTTATTAAAATGTGCAAAGGATTGGAATCTTTCAAGTTTGCAAGATTTTGGTGATTCATCATTGGTTAAAAACTGGATAAGGGGAAGGTCATCTGCACAATGTAAATCTCAGGCCAATGGGTGATTTACTATTGGAGGTAGCAGGCTCTTTTGAGCATCTCTTTTACTCAGGTCTTTAGAGAATTGTACCAGGATGCTGAAGCCTGATACGAACCCGAGGGCAGGCCGTATTGGCTGTAGGCCATATAATATGAATAAGTTATTGCGGGTGTCTCTGTCATTTCCTTGTCAGCTCTATGAGTTGGTTTGGATCAGATCTTTCTTAGTTTTCCTATTGTGATTTTATACATGTATAACCTCTGTCTGCTTGCTTGGCAAGAATATGGTGTTTGAGAATGGGTATGATCTCTTTCTCTGAGATGGCGATGTGTACAATTTGGCTTTTAGACCACTGTTTAGATGGGCTGAATGCTCCTGTTATGGTAGGCAGAACAAAATATGCAAATTTTGTATCCTTTTTGGCAGCCGAAGCATGTAATTTTCATTAAAAGTTGAACAAGAATTACATTTTTCTTGGAAAAAAAAATATCCAGCTGTATAAAAGGAATGAGGAAGGATCCATTAACCTAAGTTTATATTCTTCAATCGTTGCAACTCCCAATAAAACTGAATTAAGAACATTAGCAATGAAAAAACCACCCCCAAATGACTCCACTATGTCAGCATTTGTCATTAAGTTGTCCAAAATATAAATATTATTAAATTACCGTGAAAAGATGATTCAGACCATAGATGATGGTGTTGATGTTCAGAACAGGTTTCCAGTCCTCCCTCAGAATATTGAGGCAAACATTGCCTTCCAAATCAATATTTGGATGATAAACCTGCATCCAAGTTATACTCCACTTGTCACACAATTGAAAGAAAAATGAATACCACAAATTGACTCCAAAGATCATGAAATCCTTCACACAATTTTCAAATATTGGTCTAAGATGAATTACCAAGCCATTCCATAAATTTCAAGAGCATACATTTTTCTTACATTTCACCTTCGGTGCCTCATGAGGGTAAATAGGAGATACACTAAAAGTAAAAGTGAAGGATCCCCCTCATGAGGGTAAATAGGAGATACACTAAAAAAAGGTGCCCATATCTCAGAGAATACATCAACAATAGATATAAAAGATGGACAAAGGCATCCACAACAGATGTCCATAGATGATGGACAGAAAATAAAACAAATAACATCTGCAGAGAATACATTGGCAATAGATAGAAAAGATGAGCAGAGTCATCCACAACAGTGTAGGGCCTGAGGCTCGGGCACAAACTTAGTGAAACAGCACACCCTACACAAGACACCATGAGGCAACCTCATCCTACTACTCTACACTACATAGAAGGACTTCCACCTATCGTCTTTCTCAGCACAGGGCTTGCTGACAGGTGCCCGTCACAGAGTTTCTTCCCACTCAAAGGGATTCATCGCCCTTGTATTTCATGGGAGGTACAATACAGGGTTCCCCAACTTCTTTCCCTCCGAGATAGTTCAACCAAGATTTCTCAACCCTAGCCATTCTCTGGAGGAGATTATCAAGCTAATTCTTGGCACAATGGTGGCAGTGGATGATGATGGATCCTCTTTTAATTTGGATACTGACCATGAAGTTGATGTTCCTTTGCCACCACAGTCTTGGTTACTTTCTGGAGGACCTGTCACAGCACCACTATTGCTAGGATGCTTTCTTCTCCCAGATTGTTATATGTGTCACTTTCTATAGTTACCTTGTTGGGTTTCCTCCTTTTTTTCTATATTATTGTCATAATCTTTCTTCTAGAGTTTCCTTAACCTCAGATTTTAGAACTGTGAAGGACCTGCTCTAGGAACTCCTGAGTCCTTACTCTAGTTGCCAAATGTTGTTCTTCCTAGTCCAATTGAACTATTTTGGCCATTTAAGAACATTAATATAACTTCATTTCATTTCATGACTATGACAT
>LPNX010606886.1:245547-300979 GCA_001517045.1 Pseudotsuga menziesii | reverse complement strand
CTTAATGCATATTTCAGGGAATCTAAAATGTTGCACCACTGTCCTAGATGATCTTAAACATCAAACGGAGGTAACAACTTGAATTTGAGACTTAAGTCTTATATTTAATTTTTAATTGTTTTACATTTAAGGAAAAATCAAATATCTCCAGAGGCAAATGACAACCACTGCACATCTGAGTCAATAGGAAAACTTGCATGTATCTTGAACATCAAATGGAGGTAACAACTTGAATTTGAGACTTGAGTCTTGCATTTAATTTTTTGTTGGATTTTTATTACCTCAGAAAGTGTACAGCTGACTCGCAGAGTGCCATTAATGGCAGCAGTGAGTGGAGGAGAACTGGGAGCATACAGAGAAGGCATGTGTGACATGTATGCATGTATGTACACAGCAGTGAGGTCTGGCAGACTGCTAAATTGGGTTGAGAGAATTGATGGGGCATATGACCATGAATCATAAAGTTTTCTGGAAGAATGTCAAGGCCAGATAATATTGATCTCCATAGATTTGTTGGCTTCTTATCTGTCAGTTCTTCCTCAAGATTAATACCTCCAGTGATTTTCATCATTGAACTTGCAATGAAGCCATGAAGAAGCAAATGAAATTAATCATCTAGCATGTATCACCTTGACTTTGTGAGGTGTTTATGTCATTTCTCCAAAAATAAGGCAAGCACAATGAGGTGCCTACATTGACAATTGAATTCTACCTGGAAGGTCAATGAAACACCATCCATTTGTTTTCATATTAGATAGGATATATCGGACATTAAAGATACAAATGTTGAATTGGTATGCACTATCTCAGTTCTATATGGAACATAATATTAAAGATGTGTCCATAATGAGAATGTTTAAAACATAAATTTCTGTGACAGTCGTGGACTCTGTAATTTTTCCATGGATGGAGAACTTAGCAGTATGATTTCTGCATTGCATCAAGGTATGATATTAATGATATTCTAAAGGAAAACACAGATTATGGCACTAGCCTAAAGGTCACAAAGTACATTAAAAAGAAAACACAAACACAGAAGTCAAAGTACTACTGAACTTGCAGTCAAATGCAAAACTATATAAATGGAAGATAAGTATACTGTAGTAATTACTGGCTTCCTGGGATGAAGACAGATTCTTCATCTTTGGCCGCCATTTCTTGTAATTCTCTTTGCATCTCGAATACTTACACATCATTAATTGATGGCAACATCAAATTAGGCAGGATGGATCATGCTTTTGATCTATTAAGTAAGATGTTTGATGAGGGATGCCAGCCTAATTATCAAACTTATTGCGTTCTTATGAGTGGTACAGTTCAAGAAAACAAAATACAAAAAGGACACATGATTCCTGATGAGGATGCAATAGGCAGTTCAGATCATGGTAGCTTAGATGAAATTCAGTCCCTGGATGGAATGCCACACGAAATAAACATTGATCTTGCATTCAAGCTTCTTGACAAAATGATGGAGAAGTATTGTCAGCCTACTGTAGATACTTATAGTGCCTTAATTGCAGGATTATGTAAGGGTGGCAGACTCCTAGAGGAAGATCAGCTGATAAAAAATATGCAAGACAGAGGCCTCTGTCCTCATGAAGCAATTTACACATCTCTAATTAATGTGCACTGTAAACAGGGAAACTGGATCTATTCTCTGGAGCTTTTGGATAGAATGGTTGAAAATGGTTATGAACCAAGCCTGTCTTTGTACAATTCTGTGATTCATGGACTCTACAAAGAAGGCAAGGCGCAAGAAGTGGAAAGGTTGTTTGGGAATGTATTACAAAGTGGTTATAGTCCTGATGAAGGGACGTGGACAATGCTAATTGATGGCCTTCTTGAGGATGGAGAAACTAAAAGATGCCTTAAGCAACTAAAAGAAATGGAGGAAAATGGTTTTGAACCAAATGTTAAAACATATACAGCCTTAATCAGAGAGCTTTGCAAAGAAAATAAGAACTTTGAAGCAGAATTACTCATCAATAAGATGCTGGAGAAGGGTTTGGTTCCTGAGAATGACATCTCATGTTGAATTTAACAATAGCAAGACTATAATTTACTTTCTGAACAAGCTTCGATTGATAAACAGTAATTTGAGCAATCTAATTGATCTCTTTAGTCATACATAGGAAAGAAGTGTTTCTTCCCTTTAAGAGATCTGCAACAAAAGCTTTGAGGACTCTGTTGATGTGATCGAGGTTTCAAATGTTTCTTCTCACTGCCTATAATATAATTTGTAGCATCTGATGATAGCAGAGATGAATTTTTGGACCAAATGATTAACATTGCATCACAACGCATGGAGATGATAAGTTCATTGGCAAGCTATGAATACAGCTGATCAGTCATATGCCCTAAGGAAAATGGTCCACAAGTATGAATGTTCTATAGAGGCTTTTATAAAATTTGGTGAACATAAAGAAGATTTTAGCAAATAAGGAAAATAAAAAATATTATAGTAAATTGTGTGTTCTGCTGGTCTGTCTATAGCTGAGCACTGACAGCAAGGCTTGTAACCCATAAAATTGGTCTAACAATAGTGCTATCAATGACATTGTTTATAGTTTCCTAGTTTAATCCCAAGCTATTTGTGCATGTTTTTCAATGATTTGTGTTGGATCCCTTTTAGTCAACAAAATATGCAATCTTAAATCAAAATCCCTATCAGGGTTTCTGAACCAAACAAGGTTTTGACTTACCATTTTTGTAGCTAGCTCATGTCCAAAATTTGTCATCCCTCTTCTCATTGGAAAGTGGGGTGTAATCGGTCTCCTTGTTTACAATTTGGGCAGGTCTCCTTTTCTGCAAATCGTATAAGTGACCCCTTTTAGTCAACAAAATATGCAGCCTCTACTTCAACTTCTTACGAGTAAGAAACAAATACAAACCCTCGCGATCTTCCTGTTTCACAATCCTGTATAACTTTTGCACCCAACACATTCCCTTTTGTGTTGAATGCCTCTTTAAGATATTCTGAGGTTACACTCCATGCAAGATTACCAACATACACCTTGTGTGGACTGTCAACATAGCCACCAAAACTAGGTGACCTTGCGGGCCTCCCTCCAGTTGGTGATCTAGGAAACCCATCTGGTACTCTAGGAATCTCTGGAAAGTTGACCTTCAGATTGCGCCCACCTATTTCCTGCATTGATATAAGGCCAGCCAACCCAGTCTAGTCACAAAACTGCTAGCAATGGACCAACCGACACAAGAAGCTCCAGACCTTATTTTCTTGATTTTACTTATAGTGCTTAAGAACACGTTTGCTCACATCGTTATCAATCTGATTAAGTTTATTTTCTTCCAATCTAAGACAATAAGAATATAAAATTTTCTAGAACACTAGTTAAGGATTCATATCAATTGCCTGAAAATATAATATTTAGAAAACAATGCTTAAATTGATCCCTGTATGAAAATATGAGACAAGCAAAAAACTCCAGGAATGAATACATTCCCTCACTTACAAATCCATCGAACTTTTTTAAAGCTGCTTCAGCCTCTTCAACGGTGCTCATTGTAACAAATGCAAATCCTCTGCTTCGCCCGGTGGACCTATCATAAATTACCTGCACCCATTAGACATTTTAAGTGTTCCGTGTAAGCATATACTGAAAATATAAAAAGAAATGCCCACAATACATCCCTGGAACAAAAAATATTTTCAGCCTACATGTACAAAGCTGTAGAAGCAATTAAGCATGAAATGACAGACATTTACAACAGAAGATAATTGTCTCAGGGGCAGCCGTTAATGGGATATCCCTGAATGACAAGGGGCAGCCATTGGCAAGGCCATCATAGGAAGCCTTGAACAAGGAGCCTTCAGACATGCTGAACCTCCTCCTAAAGCTGTTACTGCTGTTGCTTCTAATGAAGGAAGCACTTGGGTAGTCGCCATTGAAAAGCATGAAGCTGCCATCTTCACAAAAGCCTCAAAAAAACCTGCCCTAAAACCTTTCAAAAACTCTAAAACTACAAAAGGATCCTATAACTTCATCGGATAGTGTCTAATTTTTCATCAATTTCACTTTTACCTAAAAACTTTAGGTGCTTGCTTAAGGGAACTCAGAACTTTGCCACGCTGCTAGCTCTGCCGATTCCTCCTCTGCCTTAGTTTCCATTGCCTTTGCTGGTGGTTCCAAACGGGGTTAACCACTTTGCTACTGCGCCATCCTTTCTCATAAGCACTTAACGTTAGTTGCATCTTCAATTTAAAACAATTTAAAATGAGCACTCCAATCCTTCCTTTGAAGTATGACCTAAGCTTATACTGCAATTCGGTCAGTTGAGAGTGACACCATCCTTCACAATCTGATGAATTGATTTGGAGGCGTGGGTGATTCAATGAAATTGTAGAAGAGGGAGGCAGATTGATACACGAAGTGCCAGGTAAGATGCCCTATTCTCAGTTTGGAGAGATATGCAGAAAACTTTAGGTGCTTGCTTAAGGGAACTTAGAACTTTGGCACGCTGCTAGCTCTGTCGATTCCTCCTCTGCCTTAGTTTCCATTGCATTTGCTGGTGGTTCCAAACGGGGTTAACCACTTTTCTATTGCACCATCCATGTCTCTATGGCATGTGCTCCTACCGTGTTTAGCTGTCTCCGCTACTTTCAATTCATAAAAACCTTGTTTTAGTAGCGCCGACACATAAATTCCCTCCCTATTTCGGTACTAAAATAGATGTATAATAAAAAATTACTATTTTAGGAAGTTTTCGTCGCTTAAGCGACGACTAAAATGGATGCATAATAAAAACAATTGGTTATTTTGGGAAGTTGCCTTCGCTTAAACCGTCGCTTAAGCGACGCTTAACAACACGCCGTCTCTTATGAAAATAGTCGTCGCTTTACCGACACTTGTGGCCACATTTACAAAAAAAAATGTATCATTGTGATTTTTGGTAAGTTTAAAAGGAGAACTCCACGCGCCGTCGGATTTTCCCGTCGGATTTTAGATCAAAATGTAGTAGTGCCTCCGGACATGGAAACTTATTTTCCACATAATTAATGGCATAATAATTAATAATGACAATTAATAAAACCAAGTACATGCCTCCTAAATAAAATTTTAATACAATTCCCTAGGTTAATCATTTAATACATCTTTTGACCCCCTAGGTGCTAGGGATGGTCAACACTTTTGGTGCTCAAAATGTGGGCACATGACATTCTCATACTTGATTGGAAAATTGTTTCTCTTTGACATTCTAGTAGATCTCTGCTTTTTCCATCCATATTTTGTAGGGGTCGTGTTGATTTTCATGTGGCGACTTAGCGAAGGGAACTATTGCGGGGAAACCCCGCCTTACTCTCCCAAATTGATTTCAACTTAGGGAGTTCATTCTTGCATATTTCAGGATTATTATGATTTTCTTGTGTTGTCTTATTTCATTTTGTTTTTTCTTTTGCGGATCGAATCTAACTTGTTGTTGTTTGGTTTTGCAAGAGAGGGGCACATTGGCTTTCTTGGGAATGAATCGATTTCACTTGGAAACCTATAGATATTGTTTTTAATTTCTTCCAAGTGGAATGATTGTCATTGTACTTGTTGGATGCAATTTTTCCAGGTATTTTGTTCCAATATTTTCATGTTCTGGGATCCTATTCCATTAGCCTCTTTATTTTTTCAAAGTTTAAAACCCTAATTTCTTAGAAGCAATAGACTGGGTCACTATTTTTCTTAGATATCGAAAAACCAAGTTAGAATTCCTCTAAAATACCTAGATACCAAATTTCATTTGAATCAGACTCCATTTTCCATCTCAAGGCACTGTGTCTCTTTCAACAATTCACCCTCCTTGGGAATTTGATCATTTCATTAGATCTATGATATAGGTGTTGCTTGAATTGAGTTTAGAGTCCATATCTTACATCAAGTAACTAATTAGAGTGCTAACAATGAATTAAAACCCTATTTTGTGACCATATTCATTTTATTTCCTAAACCCTAGGTGTGACAAATTGGGTATTTCTTCATTGGCACTCAATCCCTCTAGTTCTAGTTTGTAACTCTCATTGTGGGGATAAATATGTTGTTGAACATTTCGTACATTATTAAGCATCTCAACCCCTACTTAACACTTGAATCTCATAGTCATTTAATAGATATAGGGTTTACAATTGAAGGAATCATTGTTTTATTGTAATTTAGATTTTCCTATGTGTGTCTCGTTTTGATTCATTGGCCTTCATTGTCTAACAAGGGTCTCCCCCTTGATATCACTCCTAGATTTATATTAAGTGACAAGAGCTCATCCAGTGTGACAACTAATCTATCGATAGTGGATGAGGCCCTTGCAATGTCACTTGGTTAGCTTCGACACCTCTGTCATCCTGGATAGGATATATTTAGTGGAAACTACATCTTAAGTGATAACAGGTTTAAACCTCGAAATGTATATAACAAAAAATAATTGTGAAATCTCTCATGTATTGCAAGGGTGTAACTCTTTGGTATTGTGACTACTATGGATGATGGTCATGATCCATAGGTCCAAGCTCGAGTGGTTTTTATGTCAAAATTGTGTTTTCTGTCATTATAGTTGTTGAGAACATTAGATAACTAAGGGCGTAAGTAATTGTGAGAGGATAGGAAAATAAAAATGGCTGAGTGTTTTATAGGTAGGGGGTAGAGTGAATAGCCAAGAATTTTGTAATATGGAGAGAGTTGATTGAGTAGAATGGAAAATATTTAGTGAGAGACACTTGTGCAAAATAACCTATTTAGATGACGATGAAGGGGAATTCCACATAGGACAATTGAAAGGTTTTTCTATCCTTTATTAGTTGGTAATTTTAATGGCTAGAATTATATATTACATTGTGTTGCGTACGATAGGGAATATCAAGGATTAAGTTTGAGAAACCAAGGGTAGGTTGTCCACAATCTATGGTATCTTGGAAAGGGATAGTGACAAAGGTAACCAAACAACGTTTGTTGATTAGAAGATGAAAACCAAATTATTTTATTAAGATAAACTGAAATGATAAGGTGAAGGATGAGGGGTGGTAGGGAACTAGAGATGGTTGATGAAGGTCCAAGAATTTAAACCATTTCATCTTCCATTTTCAAGGGTTATAGTGGTGATTTTTTATTTGATTCAGAAATTGAGTGAAGAGAAGAGCTAACATAATGTGGGACTGGAATTACGTCATCAAGAGTAAGTAGGGATCTATTATAGTTGGTTTTGGTAGAAACACCAACTTAGGAGAACATGAATAAGGTGTTGGGGAAGAGGGGGTTATGGAAAAATCATTGTCTTGTTCATAAAAAAATAAGGATTTGAATCATGCTTATCATTGTAATAAACAACATTGTGTGGACTCATGAGTTGGTATTTTGTGATAGTGGCCCAAGTCTATACTGGCATGATGTTTAGGTAGTTAAAGAAGTTACGTCATAGTTACAGTTAGGGTTTCTAAAAGAGGTGGTATTAGGGTTAGGGTAGGAGTTTGGAAGGGTTGAAATCAAGGTTTTAATATAATTTATTCTCAATTATGAGGGCATGGATCAATCCTTCATTAAGACTAGGGCTCTTAAATATGCTGCTTCAATATGGAAAATGGTGTTCCCATGAATATGGGTAACACTTTTTAGAAAGAAGAGTGTGGAGAGGGGGGGATAAGGAGTTTGATTGCACTTATTTTCAGCCCTCAATCAAGATTTTAAAATATCAATTGAGGGATAAAAAAATGCTCAATCAAACTCTCGATAGAGCCTTTCTTTAACCCTCAATTGAGGGTTTAGTAAAACACTTGATCGATAAATAAATCTTGATAGAGGGTTAGGATATCGATTGATAAAATATCTTAATCGATCTATTGTATTGATCGAGCTTTTTTAAAGTGTTATGAAAAATGAAAATGACTTCTAACGGTTTATATTCACCATGGATATTATTTAAAGGCTCCATCAAGCAAAGTGAAGTAGGTTGATCGATGATTTGTAAGCTCAAATGATGAACCCATCACCAAAATCCACCTCCAACAAGCCCCTCTTGTTTCTATGGCCTCCTAGGATAGGAAAACTCTTAAACCCTTAAAAAATTAGTTAAATTTGTTTAAAATTTTAGTTTTGTAAATTAGTTGGTGTATTTAAACAAAAAATTTAGAACTAATTATTTTCATTAGTTGTGTTTTGTAATATAGATTTAGATAATTTAGTTTATTTAACAATTTAAATTCAATTATAGAATCAAATTATAACTTGAAATTCTAGGATTATAGAATCAAAGTTAAATATACCTAGTTCTCAAAGGTCAGTGTTCCTCCATTGAGCATGTTGAGGGCCTAGTGACCCATAATTAGATCTCTAAAAACCATTAGTCCTAATCGAAGACCAAATATACCCTTGGGAGGTCATACATTTGGATTTGAGGATTCATTCTTGGGATTTAATTTCTTTAATAGTCATTTAGTGGCAAAAGTCTAGGTTTTCACCCTAATCAAGTCCATGACCATATACCCATGCCTACTACTCAAACCTTTTAGTGTACTACTAATATCATCAATGTAAGTGAAGGGTATATGCTCAAGAGGTCATGTGTTTTGTATTAAGTCTATTTTTTGAACTTGTCTATATCCTCAATGTGAGCAAAACATGCTTAAATATTGTTGGCACAAAGTGTTTTTCATGATCATGGATTCCTAATAGCTTCCTTTAGAATCCAATCCCTAAATTTCTTCACCCAACCATGCTGAAGGCCACCAGGTACTTAAAAATTCCTATTGGCATGCACATCCCCATCCCCATTCAAAATACAATGATACCATCGAGAGGTCATATATGGTAGTTTGATCGTCATTCTTATCTTTTTCCTCACGACACTACCGTGAGACCTATACATACTAAAAAACTCCTAATTTTTTTTGTATGTTACCAAATATAGGTAAAGGATATCCCTATAAAGTCACGTGTAGTGGTTCAAAGTGTTGTTCCTATCCATGGATAGTGAAAATATTCCATTAGGTCCTAAGGTCTAGGTTTTATCCCTCAAACATGTCAAGGTCATTGAGAATGATTTATAGTTCTTAAAACCAACTAATGGTACTATGCTATAGCCACTCTTACACCAAGGATACACTTAATGGGTCCTACATGGTGGTTTGTGGTATCCTCTTGATATGTTTCTTCTGTTTATCATGTTTATGGCCCTAAGGCTCATACCTAGTGTTGTTTCCTCTTGATTCTTTCATTATCCCTATTCTAAGGCAAAGGATCCTTTCAAGAGGTCATTTGTAATATTTCAACACATTAATATTGACCTTAGATGCATAGAAAAAATATTTTAGTGCCTATGACACAGGTTTCATTGTGCCTCAACCATGTCGAGATCCACTGGGCTTATCTCTATTGATCGAAACCACTACTCTAGAAAAACCACTTATAGAGAAACGTTGTTCGATGCCTAAGCAACAATTGTTTTGGAGTTTCCATAAACCTAAAGAGATAGAAATCCACTTGAAGAAAAAAATTAAAGTAATCCCCACATAATTAGAAGCTATGCATGTGTATTTGTTCTCCATCAATCCTATGAAAATATGGATATAAACCTAGGATTTTGAAACTAGTCACTTGTACCTGTTAACAAAAATATTCAAAAATCCTTAAATTCCTCATTGAGGGAGCTAATGTATCCATTTTTTCAGTAAGTATTCAAAAGAACACCCAATAGAGAGATGAGACCAGTCCACTGTAATCTAAAGCTCATAAATTACCTTTGTTTAGACTATACATCAAAATGGGCATTCCACAAAAAAGTGTTTGATAGACTCAAGTAATGTTTTACATAAGATACATCATCATGAAAATATTTTCATGTGGTAACACCATTCTAATCATTTGCTTCAGCATCCTCATCATTGTTTTCACCATCATAAGAACATCATGAGATTCATATGAACATGAAAACATCATTTTATTCAAAGAATGGAATATATGACTTGTCTTCATTGTTTCATGCAGATCGTTCTGTAGAGAAAGGTCCACCAAATGTGATCATCAGGAAGATTCATTGTTGCAACATCCTCCCCACATCGTGAGCAGACTCGTATGTAAATTGTTTTCATATAGTTTTGTTGTAATTGAATTACCTATAGAAGTAAAAATTATTGTATACATGTACATGTGTTTAATTATTAATTGTTGTTTGTATCTAGGCACCCAGCTAGCTAGACCATCTGGTGATCGTACATCTGGAAGCATGGTGGATGATTCCTTACACAATGGCCAAGACCCATTGACCCCTCATAGCATAGTGAGGAGGTTTATGATCACACAAGTACATTAAATTCATATTTATTTATTTGTTAAATCTATTAGTATCTTTAAATTTTGTATCAACATTTTGTACTTTAAGTGATACATTTTTTTCTATCTATTAGGTGTCGATCCTAGTTGTAATGATCCTTGGGATGATGAGATAACCAGGATCACCATAAGGAGGTTATATTGCAGCATGATTGGTTGTGTGTCTAGGTACATTCCATGTTCCTTGACTTCTCATCGGTATGGTTGATGTCCATGATGATCGATGCATTCGATGAGTTATTGGACATCCACTAGAAGGTGGGGCCTTTGAGTGACATATGGGATTCTTCTTGCTAGATGAGGAGGGAGAAGGTATCGGGTGATAACACCCGGGAGGCGGTGAAAACTGAAACAAGGGGAAGGAATGTCAAGGGCACTTTTTCACATCCCTCCTAATCAAGCTGCTAGATAGCCACCCCAACTACAAGATTTTAGGTTTGAGGCTACTATGCGTCATATTTATGATAGGTTTATTGGAGCATTGAGAATGTCCCCCACCATGAACATGTCTCCTTTTACTTTTATACACATATTTATGTAGAGTTCGTTCTACACATGCATCCCAATTACACAAGCATGTCATCACCTTTCTATGGCATCGTGAGGGGATGCACTTATTAGTGTTCAAGGGATTGTAGAGACACTGCTTCTCTACCACCCCTTGATTAATTCATCTCCCTAGTAGGATGTTTCTATGACTCTGGGACATAGCCGATCCATCACAACTCTGAATTGAGAGACCTTCTTTGATGGAAGCTGTCATGCGCACTACATTGGTTCATGCTACCATTGCCATGCACGAGGAGAGGTCCAGACCACCTGCTGGACCTACAAGTTCTAATTTACTATGGATGAATGACTTAGATATTTGTTTCCTTGACTATGAGTCTCTTGTGTCATATTTTATACAATATCGATACTCATACTTTCATTTGTATTATGTTTCCATGCAACCATCAACACAACATGTATATTTACGTACTTAATTTTTTTTAGTATACGTCATTAAATAATCATCTTTAATAAATTTACATCTAAAAGAATCAATTGAGTAATACTGATTTGATTTTTGTTTCTCCATGCAAAGGACTGATTTTATGGATTCACTTTGTTCCACTTCTTTGTATGTTAGCCATGAAACTGTTTCCCTTGATGATGTCCCCATGGTACATATGCTAGTTCCTTCATCCTAACCTTGTAAGTTACATGCATGTGTATAATTGAAATTATTTTATTGTTACTTTCATCTCATCCCTTGCTTAAGTTGGATAGGGTAGAGGCAAGGGGATTGTAGAGGAGTAGGAGATGCTACTTTCTCCTATGGATTATGATATTCAACTGTTAGTCGATAAGGTACTTTAATTTATGTTTCAATGTTATATATAATTCTAGTTAATATTTAATTTATAATATTCATTTATTATTCTTTTACCGATTACATGCATGACGCCACCATAGTTGGGAATCAATCCTCTAGTGATGTTAAGAGATGAGTGGGAAAAGTTGATTCATCATTATCCTGGTGAGGGCTCTTCGACTCATTATTGTCCTAGAGATGCCACACAAGGCGTTTTGACAGATCTCACCATGGACTTGAGCTAGGTAAGTTGATCCATCCACTTAAAAAATTTTAAATATGTATTCTTATAAAATTAATTATTATTTAAAACTAGAACTAACTTAAGTAGTTCAAAATTTTATTTTTTTACAATTCGAGTCTTTAGACAACATTTCCGATCACATGTCAATCCCCACACCATAGAAATGGTGCAAGAGGTACTAGCGATGGGGATGACCACACAACCCATCAAGGAAATGATCCCCATATTGGATGACACTTGTTCATGTTGTGGAATATTTTTATTGTTATGTCCACATATACACTTGTACTTTTTTATAAACTTGATGGATTATTTCGTATCATATTTTTTTGTCATGGATATATGATGTCTTATGTTTATGTCAACAGAGTTATTTTTATTATGTTTATGTTTATGTGGATGTGTGCACATGCTATTTATCTTTTGTTCATGATGTACTTTATTTATCTTATATTCATGTTTTACATGCATGATGCCAATTACAATTCAGAAGTTATAATTCCAATTACAAGTTACACCATAATATTTAAATATAATTTCATAATTTACCAACTCACAATTGTACAATTACAATTTAAGATCAAATGATAATTAGATTTGTAAATTACTAATTTTACAATAGGGAATTACAATTCGTGATGTCAGTTATAATTAGCAATAATGATTAGAGTTGCAATTTACAATTTACAATCAAGAATTATAGTTACAACTCCCCTTGTTTGGGAAATGATTCATATGACGTTAGACACATAATATTATTGTTCATCAATGGACTCTTATACTACATATTTAAACTAAGGATACATCCCATGTTAGACATATATTATTGAGAAGCATGGACAAGATGTTAGATGTTAGATGCTAGATGTTGACAAGTTATAAAGGTTAGGGAAATTAATTGTTTAAGGGTTAGGGGGACTCAAGGAGTGGGGAGTGGGGGACTCGAGGAATAAAGAGTTATATTGATCATTGAGTGCATCCACCAACTTCAAATAGTGATTTCTATCGACAAAGGTGGCGTTGATTCGTTTCTATCTTTCTCTCTCAACTTTTTATGTATAAATAATAGAATCTACTGATGTTGGAGGATAGAAGGGGATTTCTAGGTATTTATATGGTCAGAGTAGTGATTGGGGAGTGAGAGTAGGACAAAACCTTTGCAATGGTTAATACCATGCATATTAATGGGGATTATTTGATGGCGATTATGGATGTGTTACCTGATGCAATAGTGCAACACTTGCTCTCATTTTTCAAGAATACCAAAGATGTGGCCATGTGTTGTTGTGTTAGTAAAAGATGAAGAGAGGTAGTGGAAAATATTTGCAACCTTTATTTTTCAAGAAGTGTTTGTGATGAGAGAAACAATCAATCCAATGTTGTTGTAAGGTGCATCATATTTTTGACATCTGAATTGTAAAGGATGACTTTTTATTGCCCAGTATCTGGGAATATCTTGCAAGCTTGGTTGTCACACACATGTAATTCATTGAAGCATTTAGAGCTTCCAGTAGATAGTATTATAGAGAAAATTCTTGCACCTAATTTTCCCACGAAACTTGATTACATTTTTTCTTTGCCTTATCTTGAAAGCCTCAAGTTATGGGGTGTTCATCTAAAACAACCACCAAATTGGAGTCCTTTCATGAGCATTCATAAACTAGAAGTTGTTGGTGTTCGTGCACGCGATTTTGTTTTATCCAACATGTTTCATGCATGTCCTATGCTAAAGTGCTTGGCTTTACTAGGTTGGGATGGTGTCAAACTAGTTAACAATTACCTGAATCTTCTAAACCAATGAAAATTGGATTTTTATGGTATAGGTGATTTCTCTGTCAACATAACTATCCCCAAAATCCAATCCTTTGAAGCACAAGGCCCGATGATTTGATTCATATAAAGGGAATTCACTCCCTATGACAACTTTCAATAGCGAACAATCCCCAAAATCCAATCCTTTGAAGTGCAAGGAGTTGCTTGGATTTGTATAAAGGCAGTTCACTCCCTGCGACAACTTTCAATAGCAAACAATGCAGGTTCACATATTATGTTTTATGACACTTTTATGAGTTTTATTTCATTTTATTTTCTTTAAAATCCATTTTTAATTGAAACACTCTCACCTATTTTAGGTTTCAATAATTCAAATTATTCTATTTGAGTGTTTCTAGGGCCAGGAAAAGTAAATAAGGTTGAATGTGCGAAAATTTTGGATTTAGAGTCATGATCCATTCGATTGGATATTGCTTGAACCATAATAGATACTAGCACAACCACTTAAATTGCGGCCTATGAACGTTGATAGGCCATTGACCACAAGTTAAGTGGTTATTTCCAGAAACATTTTAAATTTTCGTAGAATGGTAGTGTGGACTCGAAAGTATGCTAACGAAATACCACCATAATTTTTATTTTAATTCATTTTTAATGGAAAAAATACATCTGAACCGTCCACAATACATGGTTGTTGTTAATGTAGCCACAAATAGGAGGTAGCTTATACACATGTAAAGTGATAATTAATACAAACAACAAACTATTGGAAATACATTGAATGTAGTAACATGACAACAAATAAGTGTGAAATTATCTTGATTGGAAAGCCATATCAAGTTAGGTACTCTTCTATTCGAAATACTTAGGATAGATAGGAGTCATGATGGAGGATCGTATGGAAATTGAATGGACTATTGAAGTGGAGGAGCATATAGAAATTGAATGTGCAAGTGATGGTGGAGGAGCATATGGAAATTGAACGGACAAGTAAATGAAAATCTCTTTAACAAAGAACTAAAGTGGGGCATCTTGCAAAAGACATCTAGATGGGCCCAGTATTTGTCTTTTGTGTAGGAATGCAAAGAAAAATATTTATTGTTATATGGTTTGTAGTCATTGTCATTTCACATTATCTCTATTTTATTTACCATTATCTTGATTAATTGTCATTCTCATTTATCATTACCTTTTTTTATTATTATTTAAAATTAAAACTTTATTATTTATCTAAAATAAAACATGTGAAATTAACAAGATAGCCATCCAAAATTTAAGAAATTAGAATTTAAAATTATTATTTATTAAAATAATAAAAGATAAAAATATACACAAACTTTATGTAAAAAATAAAAATATATACAAACTTTACGAAAAGGAAAGCTTGACAATATTGATTTTCGTACAATAGTTGAACGATTATTAATTGAAACTTTTTTTTTCAAACAAACCTAGAAATGTAAAAATATTGAATTGTTAATTAAAATAAACAAACTACTTTTAAAAAAGAGAATCCCTTCTAATTAGAACCCTTATTATCTTCTAAATACATATTTAAAATTTTAAAAATATTGAATTAATAATAAAATTCTGGAAAAAAAAATTTCTATACTTCAATTATAACATTATAAAATTTAATTTAATTTTACTTTTTGTCATGAAAAATAAGCTCGTAACTTGAATCTACTATTGGTTTAATAGACACCTAGACATAGTTTCTCTAATATATAACTTAATCACTAAAATATAATAAGAAAATAAGTCATTTCCATTTAATATTATTAAATTTTGTAATATAAATAGTACACGGTTAAGATTTTGTCTAAATTTGGTTCTAGGAGTTTGTTTTTATTGGATTTAAGGAAATAGGTTAACCATTTAAGATTTGTAGGAACTTTTAACTACTTATTTTAATTTTTAAGTGAGGCAGTTTTTAAATAATGATAATGTGTAAATTATAAATGATGACTGTATTTATTAACATTTTGAGAACTAAATTATAATAAATTTTATCATTTTAATAAAAACACAATATTAAATTTATTATTAATAATAAAAACATAATTACTAGAAGAAAAAACAAATAACCATTTGAATGTTAGTCCTAAAATCATTATTAAAACAAAATATATTATGACAAATATTTACAATGACAATTAACAATGGAGGAATAGAATGTGTTGTTTCTTTGAATAAATTATCTCTTAATGGTAGTTCAAGATCATGTGTTCTTCACCCATATGCATGGTACAACTCTTTCTAACATACATTAATAACATTTACTATATGCTCTCTTAGTGGAATTAATATGAGGAAAATAGTTCTTCCCATTCAAAAAAACCAACCTTCACTAGAAGGTTAAAAAATACGGTAAGATCAATTGTAAACAAAAATGTTGTGATTGAATTCAATTGAAGTTATATGAACACTTATTAGCCATTTTCATAAATATTGTGGCGATAAGGTTTAAAATAAATAAAATAAAATGTGTGTAAATTTATTTCAAACTTCCAATAAAAAATGAAATTGTGTAAATTTATTCCAAACTTTCAATAGAAAATGAAATTATTTTAATTGTTTTTACTTGTCAATTTTTTTATAAATCCAGATCAAATGAATCTAAACTAATTAAATTCAATCATATTTTAATTTGAAAAATATTATTACATCTTCAAGAAAAAGAAGACATGCCAATCTAAGTGTAATTATTTATATCACCTTTCATCTAGATGAAGGGTTAAATGAATATATTTCTTTTCAATTAAAATGAATACCCACCCTTAAAATTTGATCACTATTGTCATCTATGTGTGCATTTTAATTCGTAGGTATGATTAGAGGGAATGAAGAAAAGTAGAATGAGTAGAAAAATAAGAGAGCATTCGAAATATTATCTTGATCAAACATTTATTTAAATCTCGATCAAACATTTAAAGAGTTCGATCAAGCCTCCTCTTAACCGCACATTAACCCTCGATCGAGCATTTTAAAAATTGTGAACAAATGTTCAATTGAGATTTTCAAACAATAACTTGATCAAGGACATTAAAATAGACTTTAACCCCTTAAAAAAAATCTTACTCTTTTTGTGTGACGTGAACCATATCGTAGAATACGACTTAGATGGAGGACTTCATACCAATATATATGACAACTAATTGCCTATTCCTTGGCATTAAATTTGCAAGTTTTTGAGTTCATATGATTATTTTTTGTTATTTATTTATTTATTTTTGCCTGAAACCTATAGTGACAAAACCATGTCCATAACTTTGAATCACTCCAAAGATAAATCAACATCAAAAATAGTACACAACAAAAAATTACAAAAAATACATATGCCCGAGACAAATGCATGCTCTTCAAAAGGGTATTTTTTAATTTTTAGATTTTTGTAAGCAGTGTTTTTTTATGTGCACATACATGTGTAGAAATGCATTTAAAATTTTCAACGGCTTTGAAAATTAAAAAATATATATAATTTCCATCATAAATTAAAAAAAAAAAAGTGTGTCCCAATGCATTTTGTGTAGATTATGTTAATATATATTTTTTCAACATTATTGAAATCACTTGTAAACTTTGCTGAAATTTACAAGAACAAACCTATCATTAAATGTAATTTTGACATATTAAATATATATTTTTTAAAATAGGTGGAAAGATGACATAATTCACTACAATTTGTTTTTTTTGTAAGCTAGAATTGAAAGTTCCAATATTTCATCTAAAGCTAGAGGCAGAACTTGAATTGTTGTATAAATTGCTTGGATTAAATCACCTTTTGAAGGCATGGAAAATGCATCCCATTTAGTGATAATGTTGGAGGTGTTGCTAGAATCATGCTTATCATTTAGTTCCAAATATACATTGAAATAATTTTAGTGAGACTACCACCATGCTTCAAGAGCAAGTTTCTTTAAGCGATTTATTACAAGAATGAGGCATCATTTGTTGGTCATGGTTGGACATGTCTATAAATATGTTGTAAGATTGTCTATCCAAGAATCCAATTCATCTCCCTGAATTTATTGACCATACTTAGGTAAAGAGACGATAGTGTCCAATTAGAAGATCGAGGGGGGGATCCCTACATTATAGCTTGAGAGATTTGGTGAGAGCACTATCTAATTATTGTAAAAGACATTACATACATGGGTATGCATCCTTGGAGGATTGTATGCTATGAGGATCCATTGACATAAATAAATATTGTATAGGTGAAACCCTAGGATTTGGGTAGGGGGTTTCATAGAAGAAGGGTTGGGGGCTTGACGTAACTATATGGAAGATGATACAAGCGTACAAAGAGGTACTAATGATCAAAGAAAGCTACTAGAGAACCTAGCAAGGATGATGTAGACCCTGGAAAAGGAGTTGGATGGAGGTTGTCCTGTAGAAAACCCAATAAAGAGTGATGTGTACAAAAAACAAGATTTTAACCCAATTAAGGATGAGGTAAGATATAAATACCAAGGAAGGGTACCAACAAAAAACCCAATCAAGGGTGTGAAATCACAAAATCAACCCTAGGGTAGGAGATCAACTTGAAAAAAACCTCAAGGGGAGATAGATATGAGAAAAAGGTGAGTTACGTTGCAAGGATATTGATTGAGGGATGTTGTTGGGGTGGATGATGGCCTTAGAAAAAACAACAACATGAGACTTATTATGTTGAGGAGGAGAATAAGGTGGAAGGGAAGCCTTCATATAAAACTAGTGTTTGAGGAGAAGCAAGCCAAGATCTTACTCTAATATCAAATGATAAGAAGCGTATACTTGTAAACAAGATCCATAGAACTAATCCAATACAAACCTATATTTAATTCAAGAGACAGAAAAAAAATAAAGTTATAGTAACTCCAAAAAAATAGATAAGATATGAGAAACCCAAAACCAAAGTTATAGTAACTCCAAAAAAATAGATAAGATATGAGAAACCCAAAACCAAAAGAATAAATAAGACATGAGAAACCCAAAAGAAACGGAGAATATCATATCAACTTTCGTTATAAATCAAAGAGGTATTTTTGCAGGCTTGGGAAAAAACCCTAATATAGGTATGCACATCACTCAAGGCTACAAAATGATATAAAACACATATGTACACCAACTCTATACTAGTTTTTTTTTTTGCTAACTCACATAATTAAATAATAAAATATTGTAAGTGCCCCTCGAATGTTTCCCCAATGGGGTTGTGCGTTTGAAACATTAGGGTGCTTTTCTCACTCACTTCATCGTAAAGGGAGAAACGCCCTTCAATGTATAGGTTGATTAATTGGTTGGCTTTATGAGTTAATTGTGATGGTTGAATTCTTCTTGAAAACTATGCTAGTGGGGTGCATCTACATCTTTATTCCTCATCACATGAGCAACAACATATCATAAAATGGTGGTCAAATCAATGCATATAGTCACAAATATGTTCAATAAAAAATTATTTATTTACAAAAAAGAATAGCGCATATGGTCACAAATATGGTCAATAAAAAAATATTTATTTTAGATAAAAGATACTCCACAAAAATTTATTACTTTTTCTATCATACTATGCAACTAATATGTGGTCAAATTACATTAACCCTATGTTTCATCCCTACACTTTTTCCTAAGAATGTCTCATCCCTCCACTAAAGATGTTAAGAATGAATGACATGTTAGTTTTTAATATAATAAATCTTATTTTAACATGGTGAAATTACATTACCCCTAGGTCTCATCCCTACACTAAAAATGTTAAGAACACTTTTTCCTAAGAATGTCTCATACCTCCACTAAACATGTTAAAGAATGAATAACATGTAAGTTTATAATATAATAGATCTTATTTTAACATGGTGAACATACATTAACCCTAGGTCTCATCCCTACACTAAAAATGTTAAGAATGAATAATATGTTAGCTTTTTTTATAATTGATCTTATTTTAAGATGAATTAGTAAATGTTCAAAGTTAAAATCTATTTTTCCAATATATTAACCTGGATTTATATCACAAAAACTTCAATTTGATAACTCTTCTTGACACTAACATCTTCTAGTTACACTCTATCAATTGGATGTAACTCGAACTCTTGGAAGAAAATGTTTAATAAATCTTCATTGAACTTTGAGAGTAGGAAGTACACCTCAAACTTGATTTGGAAAATATAGTTGAAGCACATGTTCATATTAACTTATATCAAAAGTCTACTTTGTTTTGTTTAATTTTTTAATAATGTTTTTTGAGATTAGGTTCGATTGGGACATCTTGGTTTAAGAACCCTACTTATTTATCAATAATCCTTGGTGCATTTTATGCTTCGGAAATTACTCTTAATAAACAAATAATTTCTATAACCCTCGTGGTCAAAGGCATGCATGCAAGATGTATTCCATTAAGAGAGTACTCTGGTGTCATTACATGAGTGGCAGACATAATAAATAAATACAATATTCTAGGTCAAGGGTTCCACTAAGTTAAATCAAAGGACAAAATCATTTCCTTTCCTTGTCCTCGTGACTAAGTCTTATTCTAAAATTATTAAAAACATTAAGTGTACGTGTCCACTTTCTAGTGCACATTCATTGTATATATTTTTTATATTCAAAGGTGATAACAACCACAGAATTAAAACTATGTCCAAGTACATTAAAGTGAAGAATTTGAAAAAGAAAAAATGCCGTGAGTGGCACGGCTCTGTAATAATAGACTATTTCGAGAAAGGTGCAAAGGTGCTATTGAGTACAGTATAATTTTACTTTAAATAGTGCTAAACGAGGATTGTGATGCATGTGATGTTGCACATTTTAATTGAAAAACGTGAAACGAAGATTCGTCCATATCAAAAAACAGAAAGACACCGTTTGGTAGGTTAAAAGATGCCAGAAACACGTTGGTTTTAGCTTTAAATACAGAGAAGCTGGGAAGCTGAGCCAATTTAAAACAGTTCCCCAAAAGTCAATAATTGGTATTAGTATTTTATATGGAATCCTTTAGAAAATTGATTAGGTTTTCAATAAATTATCAGTTGATATTACAAACACTTGACATCTGGATTCCACGTTTCGAACATGAAAAACACCAATGGATTCATCATTCAATAGCCAACCTTCCTATTCTCGTCCCTTCGATTCTACTTTTACATGTGCCTCGGTTAGATGAACTTGCATTTTCTATTATGAAAAGAGCAACTATACAGTTGTCCCTCCAGGCTTACGCCCTTCGAGGTAAGCTCTACCCTGTTCGTGCTCGCCTTATTGCACTTCTTCCAACAGCTTATATATAACAGACATCTCTTAAAGTTTGACAGAGACTTGAACTAGTAACCATTTCAATTCCTATAAAACTGCTGCTTCCGGGATTATTCGATCATCAATCAGATCTGCACTCGGAGATACTTGTACTGTGTAGCGATGAATTCCACTGGCGTTGATACTAAGGGATCCAATATTAGCCGAGCTCCTGAATCTGCCCTTGTGGATAAACTCAATCACGATATAGAAAAAGGTATGTTTTTTCATTGATTTCCATCAGAGTTTGAACGAAGATCTCTTCATTTTAACCTAAAAATTTCATGCGAAAACATGCATTTGGGTTTTTATAGGTTGAACATGGTGTTAAAGCCAGTGGAATTTCATTGTGACGTTGGAGTTTAATAACCTTTTCAATTTTCCTTTGGTTAGAGTGTCTATTTATTAATTTTAAGAAAAATAGCCTTCTATTGATATTCAAAAATAGAATCATAAGTAGCTATTACAAAACTATGATATCAAGATATCACATCTGATCAGATTCATAAGACAGATCCATGAGACAAATACATAACACTAGCTAAAGGAATCAGCCAGAAATCACTAATAACATCACCACCTTTTTCAAATAAGACCATCCAAGCTTGTCCAAAAAAAGAACCCAGCTGGTTTATCCAAGGAGGTGCTCTGGAGAAGTGACTAAGGAGGTGCTCTGGAGAAGTGACTGAATGACATTCCATCAGAGGAGATCAGTGTCATCCTCAATCATCAAAGATGATTCTCAACAGGCTTAACCATGTCATACTTGAAAGAAAACTATAACCAAGAGGTTAATGAAGGTTAATGAATATGTAAAAAATCCGGCTTGGCTCTAAAAGAGCTGAAGCTTACCTTCCAATGACTACTTCTTCATAATATTCAATGAAGGATCAGAGTAGACACACTATCAATTTTCAGCATCATCTGCTGTTTAAATCGAAAAGTCTAAACTTTACTTAATTTTATCTGCTGTTTAAAAATGGATGGAGTGTCTACTTGAAACATCTAGAAACTTTACTTAATCTCCCGGAAACAGTTATACCTTTGCATGTCTTTAATCTCCCAGAAGCATTTCTACCTTTACCTGTCTAAAGTCATCTTGACCTGATAAAACTAGGCTAATACAATCAAATTCCACAAACTTTAACACAGTAATTTGTTCATAGCTTTGACTTACTCTAATTGGGCTCAGTATTTGCCAGTTGATTAAACTAGGCTGATATCCATTAGCTGAAATCCAAGTAAAAGTCCTCTGAATATGCTTCTGCTGTTCTTGAAATGCTAAAATCCTATACATGGATTTTTTTTCTAAACGATCTCACAATATTTTGTGCTTTAACACAGCCGGCATGAATAATTTCTCGTGGATAAAACCCCAAATGATGCGGCAAGTGCTTTCGTTTAGAGATGAAGTAAGAAACGGGTCAGGCCATAAAGGCTCTCAGGTTCTCATGGATTCCTGCGCTTCAGGATTAATGGGGTTATTTCCTCAGACAACAGGCTTTGCAGCTACCAATATTTCTCCTGCTGCTGACCGCAATACCCCGCCTTGCAAATATACTGAAAATACCACGGCACCGCGTACTGTTCAGTCACAACGATGGCCTTTCCTCTCCCACGGATCTGTCCAGACAAATGCTACGATATCCAAGTATATTCATCTCTGAGATCACTTTTCTTTTGTTTTGTCAATATTTATGCAAATCATCAAGAATTAGTATTACCACCTAGAGTAGCCAAATCTTGATTGTGTATCTGGCTTGCCGTTTATTAAAGGCAGGCGTCTGCAACGGCAACGGCAGCGGCAGGCAAGACAGCGACTGCCCCGCTGACGATTTTCTATAACGGCACAGTCAGCGTTTACGATGTCCCTGCCCACAAGGTATGAGCTTTCGAACTGAGCACTTCAAATTTCTTTGTTTCGATTAGGGTTTTACGTAATTTCATGGCCGAGTATTTTCACCTGCAGGCTGAAGCAATCATGCTGCTGGCCACCACTGCAAGTTCTAATCCCAAGGCAACTTCTTCTCCTGCGTCTGCCATTAAGACTACCTCCGGAGCTTCAGCAAGTACAATCATCTCCATGGCAGTGCCAACAGAAACATTTACCAAAGCGACCGTGCAGCAACAAATTGCTCGCAAACCTAATGCCGGTAAATCTCACAATAAAAAGCAATTTATACAGCAAATTCACTGTTCTCTTGGTTTCCATAGGCATTGATTTCTCTGGACTAACTGGAAAAATACTGTAGGACTGCCAATTGCCAGGAAACAATCGCTGCAACGTTTTCTCGAGAAGCGAAAAGAGAGGTAACACCGGGTTTCATGGAACTATTTGGGTTAACTTAGCATAATGCCCAATTTCTCTCTAAATAGATTACAAATCTGATGGGATTGTTGCAGGGTGACTAGCACGAGTCCCTACGGGTTGAAAACCCCAGAATCCAACGAGGGATACTCCAGTGCACCCGTCGTTTTTCCGACCGTGTAATTTATGCTCGGAAATCACTTATTGGCATTCAAGCATCATTTTTTCATAAAGCTGCTGCTACTGGTCCATCCCATGTGAACCTAAAAAGGTTCTTCAATGGCGATTGAAGAATGTCATCTGGTGAAAAGTGCGCTGCAGATAGTATTTAAATATTAATATAAGCAATTGTTATATTCATCCGAATCGAGGCACAGGGTAGGTGTTCAACCCGCACCAACTCATGAACTATGTTCTGCATAATTTTTTCTCGGTTTACAGTTTCAGTGGAATACGTACTAGATCCGACTTCAAAAAGAATTTGTGCTGTCCGTGTGAAACGCTCTTAATGTTTAGTCTTTGCAAATTTCACAATAGAAAAAGCCATATTCCACGGCAAAAATTCTAGAATTACTGTGCAAAAATTCTAAAGGTATACTGCGCCCTCTTATAAATTTGTTACGGTAAATTGTTGCATTGGGACATTTTCTGAAATTTAAATTAATTGAATAGTAAGAATTTTTTTTACTAAATTTGGGTCAGTCTTGACTCTTAATAACTACAAATCTTGTGCACTTTGATATTTTGTTCTACACACATGATCACCTTAGCGCTAGTAGTGAATCAGTGATAGATTTTTCCATAACAATAAAACATTGCCACTCAACATAAATGTTTAAATGCTTATTAATATAAAAGCCTGCATCTCAACAACCACTTCTAATGTCATAGAAGTATTGCACTGTTTTTACCTTTAATAGATTTTTCCATAACAATAAAGCATTGCTGCTCAACATAAATGTTTAATAATAGAAAATCCTGTATCTCAACAACCACTTCTAATGTCAAAGAAGGGTTGCACCATTTTTAACTTTAACAATACTGGTTGACTTGAGTAATACAATACTATTTGAATTTTGTGGTGTTGGGAAATGCAAAGAACATTTTGCAGAAAAAAGAGGCTATTCAGCAGAGAAATACTATCTTTAAACAAATTCTATTTTTTTAATTTTATTGTATTATTCCAAATTTAAAAAAACAATAGAACTTTATAATTTTAACATTACAAGTATTAGAAAACAATAGAATTTTATAATAAGAACAAGAAGAAAAAATAAAGTTTTCAAGGTAATTTGAAATTTAGATGTAAAAGTAGACTATGCAACAATATATGTATGGAAATTAAGCATTTAAGTATGGAAAAAAAAAAATTTCATATTTGGAAATTAAGTATTTTAAGTTTTTTCATTGGAAAGGTTATATTAAAATTTTGTAGTAGTTAGTCTCTTCCACACACACATAAAACACATCCACAAAAATAATTAAAAATACCTATTTCATTGAATTAAAACAACATAGATCCCTCTCAATGCTTTATAGAGCAAGAGTAAAGATGGATCTATGCTGGTTATAGTCATCTCCCTCATGGATGTAAATGAACTCATATTTAGATGACTATAAGAAGGTAGAATATATTATTGAAAATGAACCCAACCAAAAAGTAGTAGATACATTTTGAAGGGATCATTACTACTATAAAATAAAATTCATTTCTTAAATCCCAAAGCAGTGAATGGATTAGGCACATTAAGATGGATCTATACAGGAACAACATGTGTATTTCATTGAATAATAAACCAACATAGATCCATCTTAGCTATGGTTCTATCAAGTGTCAAGGGGGGAAAATCCCATTGAGGTGCAAATCTTTCCTCAAGTTTAGGACTCTAAAAGGGGTTTGCACCTCAAGGGATTTGATCCCTCTCGATGCTTGATAGCCCCTTGAGGTGAAAACCTTTCCTCAAGTTTAGGACTCTAAACGGGATTTTCACCTCAAGGGATTTAACCCCTCCTAGTGCTTTATAGAGCCAGAGTTAAGATGCATCTATGCCAGTTATAACTACATTTGTAGAGAGATGCCATTCCATTCAACTACAGCAAGTCATCTCCCCTATCAAACTTAATGTAGCAATAATAGGTTAAGGAACTCATACTTAGATGAATATAATAAGCCATGGAATTTGTTATTGAGAACAAACCTAATGAACATATTGTACATATATTTTGAGAAAATCATTACTACTTCTTTAAGTGCAGGTTCATTTGTTAAAATCTAAATCTAAGAGGTGCTCTCTATGGCCTAAGTGGGTGAAATGTGTTTCATGTACATAATGCTAGCATGGCACATTTTAGCTAAAAAAAACAAATATTTGTCTAGATGCATGCACCAATAGCCTAAATTTATGAATTTTCATTTGCTTCTCCAACATGCATGAGTGGCCAGCAGGGGTGTAGACTGACTGGCAAGTGCCGTGTAAATGAAGGAATGTTGTAAAGGAGGTCTCAAGTTCAAATCTCACCCCAACTTATCTGTGCCCCATGCTTGTGGGTTGTGTGGACGCACCTGGGGTTATAGTGGCAGCCGACGGGAATGGACCCCGTGTCACGCGAGTACCAGAACCGCTCAGTTACCAATTCCCCTAGTACTAAAAAAAAAAAACATGCATGAGTGATACCATGAATGGATACTTATATGTTGAGATGGGTTTTTCAGCTTGGTTTCTTGATTGTGTTTCCATGACCAATGCCCATCAAGCAATTTAAATGTATTGTGCTTTTATTGTCAATAATAAAAAAAATCCTTCCAACTTTGTTTGTTGAAGTGTCAAACCTAGTAGTTGGTCAATGAAAATTCTGATATGTTATTTAAATGCATGCTTGATTTCTTATGCCAAGAACAAGTCAATCCCATCACTCTTTGTTTGGAAATCACATCAATCCAAACTTCTTACTCAACAATCTCACTATAGGTTATGATAAATAGGCTACTATAGTATCAAGGTTTTAAAACAACAACTTCTTACTCCATTCTAAATCGAGAGAACATGCTCTATTTGCTTGCAATAATAATGCAAAAACCCCAAACAAGAATTTCAATCAAGAATTGATTAAGCATTTAATGTATATAGTTGAAATCTGTTCAGGTTTTGTAACAGAGAACCCCCACATTCAAAATAATTAAATGCATAGATAGAAATGCACATCGATGGGAGAATGTGTGATTGTGATTAATTGCTTTGTTGCTTGGCACCAATAACTTAGGTAATTAAATAGTGGATATGGTTATAGTCAATGGGTATCAATGATTCAATACATAACAATTTTAAGGTGCCCAATTAATTCAATGCTTTGGGATTTAAGAAATTAACTTGTTTTATAGAATCAATCATGATTTTTTCAAAATCTATGTACAATATGTTCATTGGATCTATTTTCAATAATAGATTGTATGTCTTCATATATTCATCTCGATATGAGTTCGTTGACATATTATTGTTACACTAAGTTCAATGAGGGAGATGGATCACTAGAGTTGATTGGAATAGAGTTTCTCTACATATTTGGTTATAACTAACATAGATCCATCTTGACTATGGCTCTATCAAGCGTCGAAAGGGATCAAATCCCCTGAGGTGCAAACCTTTCCTCAAGTTTAGGACTCTAAAAGGACTTTGCACCTCAGGGAATTTGATCCTTCCTAGCACTTGATAGAGACAACTTGTTAAGATGGATCTATGTTGGTTATAAATACATTTGTAGAGAAACGATATCCCAATCAATTATAGTGAGGCATCTTCATCATCAAACTAATGTAACATAAATATGTCAACGAACTCATATCTATATGAATATAAGAAGATTACAATCTATATTTGAGAATGAACCCAAGGGTAGATTGTACATATATTTTGTGTGGATCATTACTACTTCTATAAACAACATTTTTTTTTGTAAGCTGCACATAATTATATTATATCATCACAAAAAAAGACAAATTACAAATCAAAATACATCGAGAGGTCATGGTGGTCTGAGCAAGTAATACCACCAACACAGCCAAGAAAAAATACTAACCAAGTATCGTGTTTTTAAAGCAAAAAAACACCCTCCCAACTTAGGGAAAACAAGCTTGAATCAAGTTAAAAAGTATGGAGTATATAAAAAAAGACACAAAACTAACATGCATGCAATCTAGCAACCCATCCATCAAAGCATCCAAATGAACTGAAAAAAATTATAAATTTATCCGGGACATGAAAACCTATTTTAACTCGAACGTTCCCCATGAGAAAAACCAAAGTGTTTTTCCGTGATAGGAAAAACTTTGTAATATGAGCTTTGTGAGTCATCCATGGGTTGTTTCACCGATAAAGGCTCTTTCTTGTAAATAGTGATAGGGTCCTTCATCTCCAAACGCCTCATTTTCTAAATATGCTTAATGGCAGGCCCAACCGACACTAATGCATCAGTTCCAGTCGTCGCTTCTCCCAAGCTTTGCTGCATTGGCCTGGGTTCTTATATTGCTCCTTGTACATGCTGAGGAATACATTTTCCGTGATGTTGTTTCCATCTAGGCATCCTCGTATTTTGGAAAATAATAGCATCAAACCGTTTTTCAAACAGAGTATGTACCCAATTGATACTATCTTCCAAATTACTCAGGATGTCAATAATTTTCTCTATATCCCCCCTTATTTCCTAACCGACCATCTTCGGGAACCTCCTCTGACTTTGGACACCTTCCATTAGCAAACCCAACATAATTTTCATGAATCAGTAATGATTAACCTTCCCATCCGAGCTTACTGAATCTAGATGGTGAGCAACAATGTTGGCATCCCACTCATCGATTAGGCTCATGGTAGCGGTAGAGACAAGGCTTCTATACCCTCTAGGCCCACATATCTTAACTTTCCTGCCACTCCCAGCTCCACGAGCACTGCTTCCCCATATGTGCTTTTTGTAGCCATCGTTCCTGCAAGAAACTAGATAGAACAAGCCCAAGTATGCACACAGAGAACTAGGTGCTTCCATTGCCTTTCCCCTATCGAATTCACGTTCATATAAACACCTCCACCCACCCAGAGGGGTGGTTCAACTAGCTCATTGCCATGAATTTTGATGGTACACAGAGCCATCACTTCTCTCATGCAAGGAGCCTCCATCCCTAACTTCATTAAAACTCCCACAAACGCGCAGGGCCTAATTAACCAGTTGCTCCGTGATCACGTGCCTAACCATGTGATCCTCGTCAGCATGTCGTCCATGCATGGGTGCGTGTCCATCCCCTGTCTCTGATGTAGGTGCATGTTCATCACCCGCATCTGGGGACTATATTAAACAACATGTTGATTTCTTAAATCCCAAAGCATTGAATCAATTCGGCCCCTTAAAATTGTCATTTATTTAATTGCTGATGCATTTAAAGCCATTGGCTACAACCATAGCCATTGTTGTATTACTCGAGTTGTTGGTGTCAAGAATAGTTATAGCCAAGGAACTGATCATAGCCGCACATTCTCCCATTGTTGTGAATTTCTATAGGTAGTGAATTATTTTGAATATGGGGTGTTCTATATTACAAAACCTAGAAGTATTTTAGCTAGGGATTAAATGGTTAATTAAGTCTTAACTGAAAATGTTGTTTGGTAATGTTACATTGTTATTACAAGCAAACAGAGCATGTCCTTTCTATTTAGAACATAGCAAGAGGATGTTGTTTTGTTGTTGTTGTTTTTAAACCTTGACAACAATATCATGTATATGATAATTTATAACCAGTTTGTTGAATAAGAAGCTTGCCATTTATCTGATGTCCAAACAAAGAGTGTCGGGATTGACGTGTTCTTGGCATTAGAAACCAAGTATACATTTAAATAACATATTAGAATTGCCTTTAACCAATCATTGGGTTTGACATTTCAACAAACAAAGACATGATTTGTTTTATTGTTGGAAATTAAAGCACTTGACCCACTTGAAT
Organism: Pseudotsuga menziesii; assembly: GCA_001517045.1. Taxonomy (NCBI): domain Eukaryota; kingdom Viridiplantae; phylum Streptophyta; class Pinopsida; order Pinales; family Pinaceae; genus Pseudotsuga; species Pseudotsuga menziesii. Next base: position 271,720 of record LPNX010606886.1, on the reverse strand, counting down.
CTTTTGATGGAAACTAGCATTGGAAACACAATCATGAAACCAAGCTCAAAATCCCATCCCAGCATAGAAGTCCCCATCCATGGTATCACTCGTTCATGTTGGAGAAGTAATTGAAAAGTCATGAGTTTAGTCTATTTGTGTATCCAAAGATAATTATTTGTTTTTTTCGAGCCTATATGTGGCGTGTTAGTGTTATAGTTGATAGTGTCAATTCATTTGGAGAGCTCAGATCCAGTTACTCAATTTGGCTAGTTTTTGTTTTAGACAATAACCTTCATCCTTGGATGTCAATAAAGAGGGACCACATAATGTTGGCATTAATTGTTCTCGTATTTATCTTAAGATTGCTAACAACATAATAATTCATTTTTTTATTAATTTGTTTTGCATTTTTCTGTATAACAAGGTTTTAATTATTTTTATTTTTAAATAACTTGCTAAGCACCAAGTTAGATATATGGATGCATATCTTGAGCCTCTTATTGATTAACTTTCAAAGTTATGGACCAATGTCAATATGTACAACATCTTCAAGCCAACAGAGGGTAAAAAACAATTTCAATTCCATGGAATTCTTACATGGACAATTCATGATTCATCAAGACTTACACATTTTTGTAGTATATAAATTTTGAATGTAACTCAAGTGTTCAAACTTTCTTGGTTTTATTTCAATTTGGTCTTTTGCTGTCGGAAGTAAAGTTTTGTACTTTTTGTGGTATGTAAATTTTGAATGTAAGTGTATATTTCCTTTACTAAAGTTTTTAAGAAAATATTTTTATCATTCTAATAACATTAATCTATATCTTGCAAGGATTCAAACAAAAGGTAATAATGAGTGTCAAGTATATGGCTCTAGAACAATATCTAGACATTCAAGAAGTTTATGAAGAGAGCTGTATAATAAGTTTAGGCATTTCCTTCATAAAAAACTATAAATATTGAACTACTAAAAAAAATTATAAGTTTAATGAGAAAAAAAATGGTAAAACAAAACCATGAAAAATGATGCCTCAACTCTCTCTCTCTCTCTCTCTCTATATATATATATATATAATTGTGGTACATAAATGATTCACTTATATCTATATTTATAATTTTCGAATTTAAGTGGTTAAATCGATGGAAGTATCCTCCATTTCTACACATATGCATGAATTGATTTGAAGGACATGAAATCCCATGGGTTCGTTCCCAAAGCACAAGACGGATATAAGGTGGTAGATGCTTTGGAGGGGTTCTCATCACTATCACAAGTTTTTATGGATGGCTATAAGTATGGCAATGGCTAGTTGTTTATGTAAGATGGGAGTTAGCTTTCCACCCGAACATTTGCACCAATCGGATGACTAGCAATGCGTGATGTGAAAGCTCATGCGAGCCAGGTTGTCCGATTGGTGCAAATAGTCGAGTGGAAAAGTAACTCCATGTATACTAAAAAAACAAGTTGACGCAAATGCATAGTCCCTTTACCAAATCAAATTTTGAGAGTCAACAAATCCAAGGAAAAATTAATTTTAAAATTAAAAAAAAAAATTTAAAAATTAGAATTTAGTACAATCCAATCTATCGCCACTTTAAGATAAAGCGTTTTATATTGCATAAACCACGGATGTCAACCTCCACTAATTATACTTTATATAAAATATAAAGAAAAATTATAATAAAATATTATGTACTTACATGTTCCATGTCGAACATGTTAACTAGTATATATATCACTTTTTAAACTTTCTATGTATAGTAGGTTAAGAGTTTCCTACAACTTGTAATTGATTTAAACCCTTCATTTTGGAAAAAGATAGCAGACCCCACATAGCTTTTAATTATTTTAGTATTAGATCCATGATCCACCCTTAATTTTAATTGGAAAAAAATGTAATTTAAGTACAATACTATTCTAGCTTTGCATCTTCTATACTCAATTTGACTTGATCCATAAAAAAAATATCTTGTTTATGTCTTTATTATACCTCTTAAAGTAGGTATATAGCTATCGTTTAGTCAAGCAATAGTTTTGACTTTAATTAATTTATATATATTTTTTCAAAAGTTTTACATAAGTTTATAAAATTTATATATTAAATTAATATTTTAAAAATAAAATTATATATATTTTTTATTTTTTAAAATCTACTTTTTCATTTTATGATTGGTTCATTTTAATGATTTGACTAATTTTCTTTAGTGTGCAAATGAAATTGTAAGATATAAAAAATATAAAAATAAATTAAAAATTACATAACAATGCCAAGTGTCTTGTTTATTAAAATAATAATAATGATTAATCTTAATAGATGTGAAAATCATATCATAATGATTGACAATAACTATATTACTATAAACAACTTTTATTTAAATATAATAAACTATATATATATACACACACATCAATATAGTATAATTTTTTTATATAAAAGTTTAGAAATAAAATCTAATAATGTCAAGTGTCTTGTTTATTAAAATAGCCATAATGACTAATCTTGATAGATTTGACAATCACATCACAATGAATGAATATAACTATATAACTATATAGAACTTTTATCTAGATATAATATTTTTTTAAATATATATAAAAACCTTAACATATTATAATATATTTTTTATATAAATTTGTTGAATAAAATTTTTAAATATTTATTTTGATATTTAATTAAGTTTTTGTTACATTTCATAAACTAACATATTAACTAAATTAAAGATTGATTTTTTTTTTCTAAAAAAATATTTATTGATTTATTCAAACAAATATGATGATTAATATTTTAATTAGTTGGCATTATACTAGAGATTTACCAAAGTTTAATAATTTATTTAGTCTTTTTTGGTTAATAGAAAAAAAAATATTTTAATTTGTTAAATTTTTTGAGTAAAGAAATGCAAATTTTATAAAATCTCTATACAAATTTGATTTTTCTAAATGACAATGACATAATCTTATGACTTCTTATTTATTATCCAATTATTTTCATGTCAAACTTTAACTTTATTTTTGGCCTATATATAACTATTAGATCAAAACATTTCTAAATTATGAGATTAAATTTGGATTATAAATAACTATTAAATTATAACATTTTTAAATTATTAAATTAAATCTAGGTATGTAAAACTATTAAATTAATTTTTTTTAAATTATTAGATTAAACCATTTCTTAAGGTAGGTATAAGCACCTTTGCTGCTAATTTCACTTGTTGATAATAGGTTCAATCAGATTCCTTACTGAAGACTTAGGCTTCCTTTCTGGGTATTGCTGAAAAAATTGAATACTCTTAAGAGATACTGAAATTATATGTTTTCTCTTTTTTTTGAAAAGGGTGTATTTTCTAAGTAACGAGAGACTCCACAAGATAAAACATGACAGATTTAAAATCTTTTCATTTGGTTTCGATAACAAGCTTTAAAAGCGAGTCTATGAGGATTTTGTTGTCCATGTTTCAATACAATTTAACCTTGAACACACATCCTTCCAAACCTCATTGGTAAAGGAACAATTGATTAATATATGACTTACAAATTCATCTGAATTTTTGCACATTACACATATATTAAGACCGAATTCCCTTCTTTTTAAGATGTTATCCCATGTTAAAATACAATTAAAAAGAGCAAACCATGTGAACCATTTAATTTTAGAGAGTAATTCCTGTAAAGTACCCACAAGTTACCATACATTCAGGGCACTAACCCAAGGCCCTAAATTACAAGGAAATTACTATAAAAAAATTAGAACAAAAAATTAATGAGCCTGAAACACTCTCTACTATAGAAATGTAATCAATCAAAAGTTAAAAAACCAATTTATCAAATTCAGTTTAGCTAAACAATTATTAAATTTAACAAAATAACCAGTCTTGACTGTCTTAATACCACCTTTTCAACATTATAGAGGTTTTTTGACCTTTTCAACCTCACTGATGGTCCTAGCATCAGGAGTTAGAAATGAACCCTCCTGGATCCTATATTGAAATCAGTAAGTCATTAGTAAGGAGTTGATACGAGGATGAACAAAAATGACAAAAAATCTTCGATTTGTTGACCCTGACGTTGACGCATCGATAATCAGAAGCCGACACAACAAACAAAACATCACAACAACTCTCCTGACTCGCCAATCTCGACGTCGACGCGTTGGAAGTTATAAGTTGAAACGAGAAAACAAAACATCACAACAACTCTCCCGAATCGCCAATAGCGATGTCATCGCATCGAAAGTCAAAAGTCAACACTGGAAAACAAAAAATTACAACGACCTTCCCAACTAGCCTACCCCTATATCAACACATCAGCAGTTGAAATTTAGCATGCCAAACACAAAAAATAACAAAACACTCGTTATCTTATGAATCCCGACGTTAACACATTGACAGTTAGAAATCGACATGGGAAAAAAAAAATAGCCAAGCACTCCTCGCCTTGTCGATTCCAACATAAACATGTTGATAGTTGGAATTCTGCATGGGGAAACTCAAAAAAAAAATACTCCCATCTTGTTGATGCCTATGTTGGCACGTTGGTAGTCAAAAGTCAGCATGGGAAAGACAAAAATATCAAGACACTCTTCTGAATTTCTTACTCCCTCGTCAGTATGTTAGTGGTTGAAAGTCTATGCGTAAAAAAAAAATAACAAGGACCCACCGGAATCGCCTATTTCAACGTAGGCAGGTTGAAAGTCGAAAGTTAGCACGAAAAAGAAAGAAAAAAACATTCAAAATATCTCTCGACTTGCCGATCTCGGTGTCATCACATTGGCAATCAAAAGTCGGGCATCAGAACATTCCCACAAACTATACCATGCAATCTCGATTGCATCGAGCAAGTAAAACCACCTCATCAGACCTTAAGGAAGCGTTGGTAAGCATCTCTACAAAGCCTGTAATGTTCTGATAGGTTAAAACCAAGGTTTTAGGAACGTTTCCTGCTTATTACACTTAAAGAAACATGGTGTTTTGGAGTAAATGACTAAGGAAACATGACCACAAGATGAATTTCCATCTACAGGCTTCCAACAAAACCAAAACACAACAGATACATGGATTTCTCAAATAATCTAGATCCAACAACTTATGAAACCGGAACCTTAATCCATCAAGTTAGTAAACTACAATTCCACCAAGTGATTCATTCAAAATAATTGAAGAGTAGTTAAGATTATGATCAATTCATGAACTTGAAAAACATGAGGTAGAGGCTTTCTTCAACAGTATTTCATGAACATTCTTTGGAATCTATTTTCCTATCTATGAATTTCCATCTAAGAAATCATCCATGCAATTAACTTCATTAATATAAAACGCCATGAAAAATTCATATAAACAATTCCTTATCAAAGCTCTCATTCATTCTCCAACAACTTGTCCTTTAAATAATAAACATTCAAACACAAATGGCCTAAATATTTTTTCTATTACCAACAAAACATATATACATTCATTTAAAAATTCAATTAAGCTTCAAGAACTTATCTGAAATAATTTTTTTAGGAAGCTGGCCTCGTTCTAGCCATGATCTACCCAGCCATATGTAGTCTTTCTCATAAATCTCTCAGCAAAACACCACCCCCAAGATGAGACTTGTGCATTCACTACTAGACATCTCACTAGTCCTGGGTTTCTCAATATTTCTCGCTTGACAATCAGGGTAATTGAATTGCTACCAATTCCATGTCAAACAATACAATTCGTTCACTTAGCTTCATTTTTGTATCACAACAGTGATAATCATCACTATCTTCTATCCTCATAATTCTACTAGTTCAATTCCTTGTACTATTTTCCATCTCACTAGAGAAACCTAAGGAAAAAAAGGATAGGAATTCAAAAACAAAAAGGTTTTGTAGGTTTAGGTTTGGTAACTTAGGTTTCCTAGCATCCCAACCACGACCGCAAATCATTCAAAATGGAAGCTTCGCTTTAGGTTTTGGACATGGTCTCAATCCAACCAACAATTCCAAAATTAAAAGTCAAATAACTTCTTCAAAGCTCCTCTTCTTTGCATCTCAGTTGCACTTCATGCAAAGTGATATTTCTTTGCATTGCATACTCCCTCAGCATGATACGTTCCACATAGTCTCTTATGCATGCATAGAATAATTTTCCCCTCACGTGAAACATGAAAGAGCCAACATGAGTGTTTCCTCCCTTCAATGATTCCATCGTTTCCCTCGAAAAACTGCCGATATATTTCTCGAGGTACATGAAAAATGGTGGGAGAAGGAATCTAAGTTGAAAACATTGTCCTCTAGTGAAGTCATCCCCCATGCTTCGATAACTCCATGGAATAAATTCTCCACGAACCTCACAAATGCCTTTAATCTTTGGGGAAAACAATCAAGAAGTTAGATAATTGGTCATTTCAGGCACATGGCATAATTTATTCTAAATGAATAGGTTTAAACCAGGTTACAAACCTAGTCTCTAAGTTGTTACAACCCTCCCCTTATGGTTCTGGGTGAATACATGACTATCTGATATTTCAATGCTCTAACTCAACCACGACCAATTTTAGTTTTGATATTAACATTTATAAATATTCAATGAGTTTTGGAACATGGGACCTCATAACCATTTACATAATTACATTTTTCAAACTGGGGGTTTATCCTAGGGGCATTACAGCCACCCCACTTGAAATGTGCATCGTACTCGATGTTTTTTCAACGTCCAAAAGTTTATGACCAAAACTTTAAAAGTTATTTACATACTACAGTCTTCAAAAAAGATGGGATACTCTTCTCGCATCCCATCTTCCATCTTCCAGGTCACTTCTTCAGGGTTGTAATGGGTCAATTAGAACTTTTCTTTCTCTATGGCCCTATTCCTAAGAGTCTTGGTTCTTTTGTCCTATATTAATATTATTTGTCCTTGGATTTCCCCTTCGATTTCCACCTGTATCACATACTAATCAAGTATATGATTAGGTTCATAAACATATTTTTTAATAAGGAAACATGGAAATAATTATTCTTTTTAATCATAGAAGGTAAAGCTAATTCATAGGCCATTGGCGTGATTCTACTCAGGACTTTGAATGGTGCAAAAAATCTAGCAGCCAACTTCTTGTAGTTACCCAACTGTAATGAACTCTTTATTCCTTTAACCTTCAAGAATACTTTTTCCCCCACTTGGAATTCTCTATGATTCTATCTTTTTCTGCATAGCTCTTCTTCTTGTCATGAGAAATCTTTAAATTCTTCTTAATCTTGGTTACCTGCTCCTCCATCTCTTGAAGCATTTATGTTCCCACAATCACCCTATCCATAGGCTTGTCCTAATTCACAATACACTTTCTACCATAGATTTCTTCAAATGGATTCATCTTAAGAGATGCTTTGTAACCATTGTTATAGGAAAACTCTTCTAGATATAAGTAATCTTCCCACTTATTGGGATTTCCCATCACTAACATTTGGAGAATGTCCTCTATGGTTTGATTCACCTGCTTAGTATGTCCATATGACTGTAAATGATATGATGAACTAAGGTTTGGTTTAGTTTTGAATTCTCTGAACAAACCCGTCCAAAAGTTTGAAGTGAACATTAGATCCCAATCTATAACCATTTCCTTAGGAATTCCATGTAACCTGGAAATTTCCTTCATGTAAACCTCTGCGATATTAGATTCTTTAAATATTGATTGTACAGGTACAAAGTGGGATGAATTTGTCCACTTTTCCACTACGACCATAATGGAGTCATATCGCTTCAGATTCCTTGGCAATTTTATAATAAAATCAATGGCGATTACCTCCCACTTCCATTCCGGCACCGACAATGGATGGAGTAAACCAACAGGATGCTTACGCTATTCCTTCAATCTTTGACATTCCAAACACTGATCAATATACTTAGACACTTCTTTCTTCATTCCTCACCAATAATATTCTTTCTTAACTATTGTCGATGTCTTCTAATATCTAGGGTGAGCTGCATAAGTTACATTATGCATTTCCTACAATATTATTTTCTTCAAGTCGCCTTAATATGGTACACAAAATCTGCAATTGAATTGAAGATTTCCATATCTAGCCAACACATAATTGGAAAAATTCAATGGCATGTCTCCTTTTTGTAATGTTGCTACCACTTGCAGATAATGTTCATCTTCCTTTACTGCCTCTTGCAACCTAATTTTTAAATTAAACTTCAATCACTGATAGATCAAACTTGCATTAGCTGACTTCTTATGTTGAGTGCATCCGCTACTCTGTTCTCTTTCCCTTTTATGTACTTTTTCTCAAAATCTAATTCACTCAAGAATTCAATCCATCTATCTCGTCTTGCATTTTGATGAGGCTATTCAAATAGATATTTTAAGTTGTGATGGTTTGTATTCAAATCAAACTTACCCCCTAAGAGATAATTCCTCCACATTCGGAGTGCATGAACTATGGAAGCTAACTCCAAATCATGGATAGTGTATATATTGTCATGCTCCTTCACCTTCCGTGATTCATAGCAAATCACATTCCCATATTGTATCAGAAATCCAGTGAGTCCTTCCAATGATGCGATGGTACAAAACACATACTCCTTGTCTAGGTATGGAATTTTGAGTATTGAAGCATAAGTGAGCAACTCCTTTAGGAATAAAAAACTGTCTTCACACTTTTGATTCCATATAAACTTTACACCCTAATTTTGTAAGGATGTAATTGAATTCGCAATCTAAGAGAAATGTTATATGAACCTTCTACAATAGCCAGTCAGTCCCATAGATGACCTAAATTCGAACACATTTTTTGGATCAGGCCATTCCTGAATGTCATTTACCTTTGCAGGGTACACTGCTACACCCTCCTCTGAGAATGCGACCCAAATAAAAAAAACTACTTCTGATAGAAAGAACACTTGCTAAGATTCACGTACAACTGGTTCTCTATCAGGACCTACATAGTAATTATGAGATGTTCTTCATGCTCTTCCTCATATTTGGAATATACCATAGGGTCATACAAGAACACTATGATAAACTTATCCATGAATTCTTTCAACAATCCATTCATTAGACACATGAATGTGGCTAGGGATTTTGTCACTTTGAAGGGTACTCCTTTGTATTTGTATTTCCCGTACTTGATCACGAAGAAAGTCTTACTGATGTCTTCGTATTTGATGTGCACCTAATGATACCCAGATCTCAAATCAATTTTTCTCCTCTCAACTGATCCAAGAGGTCATCAATCCTCATAAGTGGATACTTGTTCTTTATTGTGGCCTTATTTAATTGTCATTAGTCCATGCACAAACTCAACATGTTGTCTTTCTTCCTTACAAGAAACATAGGACCTCCCAATGGAAAAATTCTATGGGGTATATAACCCTTCTCGAACAATTCCTCCAATCATATCTACAATTCCTTTAACTGTGGAGTTCCCATTCGGTAAGGAGGTTTAGATATAGGCACCAGCCCAAAAGCTAAGTTGATAGTAAAATGGATGTCCCAATTTTGGTGGCAATATGGGCATATCTTGCAACACATCCTCAAATTCACTTAGCACCTGAATTGCCTTTGTGTGTGACTCCATCTCAGCTAGGAAATCGTCAGTGTGGATCGCATAAAGTTCGCATCCCTTTATGAGATATCTCTTCACTTGCAAGGCCGAAATTTGTCTAACTGAAATTGATCTGGGATTCTCTTTGAATTAAATGGCGTTACCATCCTCATCCTATAAAGTAATGGTTTATTCCAGCAATTAAGAATCACATGATGCAACTACATCCATTCCATTCCAATTAAAATTCCATACAAGCCTAGAGTAATCACATACGAATTGGACTTGGTATGTATCCCATCCATTATAAAAAATAGTCTTTGACTACTGAAGTAACCTTTCTTCTCATCCCTATAACTAACTACACCGTCCTGTGATTAGGCTTCTTGCTGCTCACTAACTTGCATATTTTAACCAAATTAATATTTACATAACTGAAATAAGCCCCATAATCAATCATAATTGAAATTGGTAGATTAATTATTTTACCTTCGATTTCAATCATTGAAGATTGATGGTATTCCTAGTGATTGTCCAAAGCTGCATAAATTCGAGGAATGCATTGAGAAACATCCAAACGATAGGTGATTATTTCATATTATACACTCTATCATCTCTATTTTTCCTCTGAGGACAATTACTAAGGTACTAGTCACCTCCATATTTCTAGGATTTGACTTGTATTGGTTTCTTATGTCATGTAGGTTTAGTTACCCTTGATTCATCTGTCATAGTGGGTTGTGTGAAAGAATTATATTGAACTTTTTGATTACCCATGGAATTAAACCCCTTTCTCCTCTAATCCTGCTTATCATTCAGCTTACCCTTTTAGCTCTTATGCACATCCTGCCTATTCCTATCTTGCTCATACATGCATTTAACCTTCCATATGTGTTCCTTCAAGGTATGAGGCTCATCATAAGTTATTCGGTCCTTGTAGAATACTGGTAAACCATTGAGGAAGCATTGTATCTTATATTTTTCTTCTTGGATGGAATCAACATAACTTAATAGTTACATGAACCTCTTCTCATATTCCTCCATGATTGTCATATTCCCCAATTCGAGTTGAAAGAACTCTAGCATTTTCTTATCATAGTACTATTGGGATAGGTATTCTTGCTTGAAATACCTTTGGAATCTCCTCTAGGAAATTTCATTTTCATCTAGACCTTCTACTTGCTTCAATTTCTTCCACCACCTATAGGCTTTCCCTGTAGATTATAATGGCAATATGAGCTTCTTGATTATCCAAATAATCACTCGTAGAAAAAGTGAGATAAATGACTACATGATTAAAAATGTTAGTCATGTGATTATTTTGAAGGTAAAATTGACTAAATTAAAGCAACACAACAAAAATGACTATTTTTGTCATCAATTAAAAAAATACTTAGTCACACAATTACAAATGACTAAAAAAATGACTAAATACCCTTATTAACTAAACAAACTAAATACTCATGTAAACTATCATTCAGTAATTTAGATATCTATTAGTTTTTATTATATATAGTCCTATATATATCATTTCTAATGCCACACTACACCATTTGTTAATTTATTGTTAAAAAACAAACGATTATAGATTCCTCTCAATTTAAAAAATCCGATAATATAGTTTTTATATATATTATAGTTTATATGTATTAATAATATATAATAGTTATATATTTTAATATATAGGTATTGATGTATATAGTAATTATATTTTATATATAATATTATTGTAGGTATTGTATGTATATAATTAATATGTTAGGCTTATATAGAGCCTTGAGTGGTAGCTTAGTCACTTGGATATTTCGGGACCAAGACAGATAAGCTCGATGTCATAGTTTCAATTTTTCTTGGTTTCTTCAGGGTCAAGCACTTAGGTTAATGCCTACGATAGTTTCTGAAAATAACCTATCACTATTTATTATTTTGATGATAAATTCAATGATTTACCTAACCCCAAAAGTTGTTGTCTTATAATCATGATAAATACCCATGTCACAGAAAAAAAAGATGACAGGAAAGGGAAGAGGGCCCGAGGTGCGTTACTTTATCGGTTTCTTCCATTTTATGGAGGGTAACTTCAATATGGCCAAATATAAAAGGAGGGTCAACTCTTAAACCTACCCAACACTTTTGATATTATCAATATATTGTAATAATAACATAGAGTTGTTAACGAGTCCTTCTTTTCCTGAAGATGTCATTCATGGTTGTTTTTATGGTGCTCATCAGGATGGGAAGTGTGGTGCAGGAATGTTTTTTAAATTAAAAGGGAATTAGTGATTTAAGTTGAAATTGGGTGTGGGAGATGGAATGAATATGTTTACGGAGATTCTTTCTCTTTGGGGGATTCTCTGGTTTGCTTAGAGAAGAGGTTTTTATGAGTTAAAGGCTTATGGTGACTCAAAGGTACTTATTGATTCGATGAATGGTTTAAAATCTCTACAGTCATTGAACTTTTATGGCTGGTTGAGAAGGATTGAGGATCTGTAGATGGATTTTCAAGCTATTTCCTTCAGACATATTTACATAATTTTTAATGAGGAAGTTGATTCCTTATCTAAGGATTCCATAGGTGTTTTGGTTGGTCATCTCCAGTTTTCTGAATATGTTGAAGGCGTTTTGGTAGATGAAGGATGTTGTTCATGAGCTTTTTGTTCAGTTTGGCTTGCCGATTTGATTTTTTCCATGAAGCGATGGATAGTTTTTAAAGCTGTTTTTTTTGTTCTGGGATCTTGAATGTGTCCGTTTTTCGATAGTAAGATAGTGGAAGGTCATTGTTTCTTGTAAGTTTTGTTGATCAGTAAGGATGGAAGTCTGTAATATGTCTGGTGAAATTATGGATAAGTGAATTGGTACTTATGTAATTTTGATTCTATATAGAATAGCAAATTACATGCTTTTTGCTTGAAAAAAAAATGGTTGGAGAAATTTAAGTGTGTTCTTTATTCAAAATTGTATTTTTTTAAATTTATATTTAATAATCATATGTTAAAAATTCAATTTTATAATAAACAAAATAATATAAATGGTAATTTTTTAATATATCTCTTTTTCTAAATACTAAACAACTATACTACATTAGGTGAAATCCATTTCCATTTCAAATTATATATTTAGAGACAAGCTAAAATTATTATTACTATAGTAATATAATTATATATAGTAATATAATTATATATAATATATAAAATTAAATTTTATATAATAATATAATAATATAATTATATATAATATACAAAATTAAAGTATACAAACTTGAAAAAATGATATAGTAATAATGTTTTAAAGGAGAAGAAGTCTAATCTACGTAATCAAGGTTGACAAGTATCAATCAATCATTACTTATTAAGATAACTTGTGGTCTACTTTGAAGCTTATATTAGAGTTTGAATAACTTCGTCATCTTAAACTTATGTATAGTCATGGAATTTGACATGTACACGATGGATAAAGTAATAATATTTACTCACTACTTAAGTCAACCTGCATGATGAATGACTATAACCTAAGACTTATTAATAAGACTTACTCGTGCTCCTTAAGTCAAGGGGCATAATGAATAAATATTGGACATAACCTAGATCATATTAACAAATGGATCACATTTACCTTTTGGAGTGGTAAACAAATCTAAACATGCTTTTATGTCTATATTTTTGTTTATATAATTTTTATCTTATAGCAAAACTTATTGGAAAAACTGGGGACATTGCCACCTCATGGATCTTGTTTATTTAAGTGTTTAGTAAGTATATGAAAAGTTTGTGGACCTTTCATTCCATACACCCATTTATATAGTGGGTTATAATGATTTAATATATAAATATTGCATGGGGTGATAGCACAACAAGGACAGAGGTATGATGGAGATGTGATGAGGGATGAGTTGGCGACAATGTTCGAGGTGGTGGAGCATTTAAATCACCCTCATTTGAGTGCTTGCACGTATTGCGTAACTTGGATCATTCAATGCACAACAATGGAAAAGAGAGGAGGTAGAATGGTGGACGTGCCACTTGTGATCATTGGTAAGTTATTCGATGGGCATAAAACCCTAAGTGTCATGCCATTGCTGAGAACCTTGTTGTTTTTGTAGTCAATTTGCAAGGTAAGGTTTGGTGCATTTTTAGAGGAAGAAATTTGATCATGGTCAGGGAGCGCCACTGGGATTCGAGCCAGAGAAGATGCTCTGATCTCTCCCAGGGTAGGGAAATGAGAGGTGTTTCTCTCATTGGTTAGTTGGCCTCCATGACCCTGTTTGACATTAGGAATGATGTGTGTGTACTGTATTTTGACACACAGGATAGGGTGCAAGAGCTTGGTCATAGAGTGCAAGTGGTTATTGAGTGGTGTGCAGACATTGCATAGCTCTTCAAAATTACTTCTCCACTCTTAGTTGTGGTCGTGGAGCCTGAGGTGGCCAATTTTGATCTAGCAGTGACAACTATGGATATGCAAATTCTAATAATTGTGGAGGACCCTATAACCAAAGTGCATACTATCAAGCTGAAGGAGAACCTAGAGGCCACCTCGACTACGATGGATGTGAAGCTCATTGTACTTCCCTTTGGAAGCGATAAGAAGGAATCATCAGATCCTTGTCGGTATAAAGAGGAGCCTCCATAAAAGCATCATCAACTAGAGCCTGGTCCCTCTACAAAACATGAGTAACAATGACTCTCGAGTTTTTTTGGGTTCGATATGGTTACTCTCTATTGGTTTCCACAACCAATGTTTGTTTGTAGTTTTTTGGTTTATCACTTTCAGTTTGCAGGAATAGGGGGTTTTACTAAGCATTTTTGTATGTAGATCGATAATGACAGTTATGTAACAAACCTAATATCATCTTTACCATTTAAGGAAGATAGAGTAATTTTTTTTTAAACTTAGTTCTTCAATCATAACCATTAGTCCCAATAATGATATAACATTATCATCAAATGATGAAGTAAAACCTTCTTATACAATCTAACATGTGGGAGGGCAGTATCCATATACAAAAAAGTCACTTCCTCTCTTTACCATACAACCTTGGTATTCACCTCAATAAGTTAAACCAACACAACTATCTACTTGGGAATAACAAAAAACATAAGTATTTTTGAGTGGGGTCTCAATATAACATTATAATCTAACAAAAATGAAAGTACACATTCACATGTCTTTTTCTACAATACACATAATTTTCCTTTTGTTAGTCTATGCTATTACAGGTGTTCATGAAACATGACCAAGCAACCTTATGTGATGGTTTCTTTTGAACTCATTCTAAAGCTCAATCATTTATAACCAACAAGTAATTACATGTACACAACCAACACTTTATAATAATTATGTAAGAGTATATATCTTTTTCACAAGGAATGGATTATTGTTATTGTAACATTATAACTTAAAAGTGAATTTATACATTAAGCGTAAAACATTCTTTAGTGAAATCACTTATCATTATATATCTTAAATATCAAAAGCAAAATGAAAACACAAAAAGAGAAAAAAAGAGGGAGACACCAATATACGTGGTTCACCCTAACCAAGGGCTACGTCCACCAAGAATTGTTAATTTTTTCATTAATTTGTCCATCAAAGAAGGTTACAATTCTACATCTCATTTGTTGCGATTCATTTTCTTTTACCTCAAAGTCTCTTTCACTGATAACATTGTCAAATTACTATTAATCCTTGTTGCAAGGTCTTCCTTTTAAAAGTAATAATGGCATCTAAAAATAATTCAAAATATTTTCACTATCCTAAGTGAATATGATAAAAGACTACAAATACAAACTTATTAAACTTCTTTCACCCTTTAATGAGAATACATGTATAGCTATAGGGTGCATCCATGGAGGTGGGTTACAATTTTTGGCAAGGCAATTTCGGCAAAAAGCAAAAAACGCACCCTTGATCGAGTTATTGATACCTCGATCGAGGGTTTAACAAGCGCTTGATTGAGGATTTATTTAACCCTCGATCAAGGTATTGATATCTCGATCGAGGGTTTATTGCTAGCTCGATCGAGGGTTTGTTTAACCCTTGATCGAGCTCTGGACCTTGATCGAGCTTACGACCTCGATCGATCTTTCGACTTCAATCAAGGTTCCTATTAAAAAAAATTGTAAAAAAGGCCACGAGAAGCTGCGCCCATTTTACCATTTTTTTCACAGAAGGCCCTCGATCTAGCTAGGAGAGACCTCGATTGAGCTGTTGCATCCCCAGAGTCCTCCACCGAGCTATTGCGCAAGCCACGCCCATCCCTACCTTCCACCATGATGTCAGAGGAGAGAGGTAACACTTAAACCTTGGTTTTGAAATTTAAATGAAATTTTACCATTTTTTTTAAGTTTTAAAAGGTTAAGTTAAAATTGAAAAAAGTCATTGTTATAGATGTTTTTAGGTTAGTTTTTTTGTTTAATATGTTTGCAATGTGTGCTGGCAAGCATAAATGCTGTCGGATTTTTATAAAATTGTAATTGAAATTTGTTATTTATTTAAAATTTATTTTTTTGTTTTATATATACTTTGTCAACCGGTAGTGTTTATGCTGCCAGTTTAATTTTTAAATGTGTGTCTGGCAAGCAGAAATGCTGCCCAAATTTTTTCAATCCTCAGAGAATACACAGAGGATTGAAAAAATTCAAATTTGTTAAATTTAAAATTCGAATTTATAGTTTGTATAAATATTTCTATCAACCGATAGCGTTTCTACTGCCGATTTAATTTTGAAATATGTGCCGGACAAGCAGAAATGCTGCCCATTTTTTTTCAATCCTCCAAGAATACACGGAGGATTGGAAAAAATCCAAACACCAGACGTGAGACAATCATGAACCTTAAACCGTCGTAGGCATTTATCTAAACAACCCATATATTTTACTTTAAATATTTTGATATATATTCATATATATAATAATAATAATAATAATAATAATAATAATAATCTATTTTTAAGGTCACCGCCAAGCAAGACACCAAATTGGTGTATGAGACCCCCTTGTTTGTGGGACAAGGGACCCCCCTTCTGCGCAGCAATTTAACTGCTAAAGTCTATAGAGGTGTACATACACTACCCCCCTCTGGATTTGAACCCATGACCTCCTAAGAGGAAACACATGCTCTTAACCATTAGGCCCACTCATGCTGTACCCCCCTATAGTTGATATGAGAAACCCTTGTTTGTGGGAAAAGGGACCCCCCTATAGTTGATATATATATCAACTATTAACTATTTAATTAAAATAAATTATAATTATAATTAAAATATTATATTAATTCATATTTATATTTCTTATAAATAATTTTTTCATAATAAAATATGATATGTAGGTTTACACTTATTAGTTGACATATTTTGATTTTAGTTTATTGAAAATGTACTTATGTATTTTAGTTTTTTTTCAAGCTCAAACAAAAGTATGAAGAAAATGTGGATCTTCTTTTTGTTGTTTTTTTTCAAGGAAAAAAATATTAATAAATAAGTGTGTAAATTTGAAAAAACAATTCAAATTCAAAAATAATAGAAATTCATGATTTAGATTTTTTTAAAGAATATCAAATTAAAAAATTAATAAAAATCTATAATTTAAGATAAAATTATATATTTTTAGAAAAAATATATAGATTTATATTCAACATTTTGATAATTATAGAGTCTTTAGCAATCATAGTTGTACTTAGACAAATTTCTTGTAATAGTTCCTTCATATTCATGTTAGTCAAAGTTCCAATCAATAAGTGTTCATTTGTTAGTTAGATTTCCTATCAATCATAGTTCTCATTGGTCAAAGTTATTGGTGATCATATAGTTCATAGCTTCCATTGATCATATTTCCCTATTCAAAATTCTTAATATCACAATTTCTTGGTTATAGTTTGTTCTTTCAATGTTTCCGTCAATCAAATATCCTAGTTATGAAAGTTCATTAAAACTTTGGCCAACATGAACTCTAGACAACATTCATATCGGTAATAGTTCCTTTGTCGATTTCTTGTCATTCAAAGTTCTCAGTGGTTAGAGTTTGTTTGTTAAGTATATTTCCTATCAATCATATAATTCATAGAATCCTAGCCAAATTTCCATTGAATCTGGAATTTCTTGCATCAATGTTCCCTACATAAAAGTCCCTACTAGTCATATTTCTAGAGTCGATATTAATAATAGGTCCATATTTAAATTTCCTTGTTAGGAATTTTCCCTAGAATGATGACCAACATGAACTTTGATTGTTATATATACTAGCATTATTTTTTGTAATTGTCAAAATTCCAATTTCAATAATGTTAATAGTTTCAAAAATTTATTGATCATTGGTTTAGTAATCCATACTATGACCAATAGAAACTTGGATTCCTTCACTATGGTCGACAAGATACACTACCGTTGTTAAACTTCCTATCAATCAAAGTTCCTATTAGTCAAGGTTCCTACCAATTAGAGTTCCTATTGGGAAAAGTTCATGCCAATCGGAGTTCTTTCCAGTCATAGTTACTTCATCAAAATGTTGGTCGCAATTCCTATAAGTAATGGTTCCTTTATTAGTCAAATTTCTTGTTGGAAATGGTTCCCTCATAGTCAAATTTTTTAGTTTAGAAATTTCCTTGGAATTATGATCATTGAGAACTCTAAGTGATGGGACCAATGCCAAGAACATAATATTTTATTTTTCAACATTAATCATTATGCTCGTATCTATAAATAACATATACCAACAATAAATTTGATCTTGGTAATTCTTGATCGATAGCAAAGAAAATGAATGTCATCAACCAGTGGCAGATGATTCAAATGAAATGACCATCTCTCTATTATTCTTTAATACTATTTTTTAAATTGAGTTGTTATGTTTCCTCACCTTTTCAAGTCTATGAAATTGTTTTGTGTTCAAAAGTTAGACACTGTTACTGGATTGGGATGAAAAGTTAGAGCTTCGAACTAAGCGAAAACCATGAGTCCCAAGAACACTTTTGCATTCACACACATGACATGAATGATCAAGCTCAACTATCTGTGAAAAAAACATTTGCATGTGCCATTTCCTTATTGATTGTGCTCACACTCATGATCCTTTTCCCATTATTAATGTGCACCATGTGATGGTATATTAATCATCTCAAATCTACATCTTTACTTTTTACATATTTATCATTTATCTTATATTGTATGCTGACTGCATTTATTATGCCTTATTTCATGCAGATGCATCTCTACAACGGGGTTCTTCGGTTCGTCGAAGGCAAAGCATTGGCGGATTTGCAGCCATTCCTCGCCCCGAAGGTCGGGAAAGGACTCGTAAGTATACAATTGCGCATGATGTACTCTTTATTGTTAGTTACATCAAATGAAATTGTTTCACATGTGTATATTTAATCATCAACTTGTATGTCTCTATTTTCATAGGTTTGCCTAGGAGTTCTACGCTGACACACGCTCCTACTGGGGAGATGAGCGACAACCACTCTGGCAGCCGCTCTGTGCATCCGAGTAGTGATGAGGATACTGTTGGCTTATGGTTTGCCATGAGAGATGCACATTAAATGCATATACATACATACATACATACATACATACATACATACATACATACATACATACATACATATATATATATATATATATATATATATATATTTCTTTCAGTTATCAGTACCTTTAATTTAAATTGGTTTCAAATTCACCTACAGTTGATGTATGTATTTTGACTAACATTTTTGTTTTCATCTAATTTTCAGGTGTTGCACAACATGGCCTTGACCCTCCCGAGGAAGCACCATGGGAGGATGAGATCACACGTATCACACTGCAAGACATTACCAGTCAATGTGAGTGTTTGTGGGTTAACGTCTGCTCCATTCTAGACCACTCTCCCACATCACATTTGATGTGGATGATGTTAGAGGCAGTAGACAATCTACTGAAGGTCTACAGGTCCATTATACCATTGAGTTCTCTTTGGGACTCTGCATGTCAGAGAAGAAGGGTTGCAGTGATGGGTCCTAATAACTGGGTTGTAGTGAGAGATGCAACAACCGGCCATGATGTGAAGGGAGCATTATTTGATATCCCTCCTTACTGCGCCTCTGGTTAAACACTTAGACTCAAGGATTTTAAACTAGAGGCTGCATCACCTTATGTATATGACAGGTTTATTGGAGTGTGGGGCATGTTTCCCCACCATGACTACGTACCGGTATACTTTTCAAAACATATATATGCAGAGTTTGTCCTGGAGATGCACCCAGATTACACCAGCATACCCTCGAGCTTCTATGGTGCTGGTGGGGGACGCAGTCATGTGTGTCCTAGGGCTAGGAGAGACTTTGGAGCTCATCCAGAGCCAGATCCTTTGGTAGGTCGCCCTAGAAAGACCATGTTTAGCACAAATGATGTAGCTGAGTCATCTCAGCTAGCGACTAAGGAGTGTAGTGCATTGGCAGATGCAACACACACAGAAATGCATGGTACCATGATGGCTGTGCAGGCAAAGAGATGCAGACCACCCACTACACCTGCAGAGCCTGAGTTACAGTGGGTGGACGATGATGTTCTCAACATTCTTGATCATGACACAGTGTTGCAGTATGCTATCATGGCCTGCGATGCATATTTTGGACTGCATCATATATGCAGGCCTCAACTGATGGGACATGTATATCTTTATTGTCATCATTTGATTGTCATTATTGTAATGTATCCTCAAAAGAACCATTTTTTTAACTAATACTTTTCTTTGTGTTGGACCTCCATGCAAGAGCCCGATTTCATAAAGGTCCTGTTTGGCAGTGATACATCTTTTCGAGGTCCTGCTGCAGTTCCTTCTGCCCACGTCGATGAGGTATGTGTTAATTGTCATCCTAAATTTCAATTTCTAAATGAGTCAATTGTTGAACATGTAACATTTTTGTTTGTTCTAACTTTCTTCATTTTTCTTGTTCATACTGTATAGGATAGAGGCAAGCGAATTGCACATGATTCTACACAGCCCCGCTCGAGTCCTACTCATGACATGCCAATCGACGAGGTAATAGTTATTTATGTTCGAATTGTTTGCATATTTATGTTTAGATTATAATTTACATGTTCAAATTGTAATTCTCAAGTTCAAATTGTAATTCATTAATATAACTATTTTCATGTCATGGAAATAGACACAGACACAGGAAGTTGCAAATGAGGGCATTCAAGCCACCGTGATGTTTATGGATGAGTGGGATTCCGCTCATCAGTCGGGTCCTGATGAAGGCTCGTCTTGACAGATACCCAACCTCCCAAACCTGACAATGAACTCAAGCAAGGTGAGTTCATAGATCTGTGTTTTATATATATATTTAATTTTTTGTCACATTCTACATGTAATTTAAATATGTTGAATGTAACTGACTTGCAGAGTTCATGGTTTTAACTTCTGCAGTTCTCAGACATGGGCAATTTTCTTTGTGATGTGTATGAGCAAGGTCAGGGGCATAGTGCAGCTGGCGGTAGTGTCCATGATGGTTGATCTCTCGATCAATGGTGTAGGAGTTATTTGTAGACTGTTATTTGTGGACATTATTATTTTGTACTTTATGATTCTCTCTCTCTCTCTCTCTCTCTCTCTCTATATATATATATATATATGGATTTTTTTTGAACATGATGGTCTGTTAAGTGTTTTAATTATTTGCAGTTATAGTTTAAAATTATTTATGTTTAACAATCTTAATGTTATTTAACAGTCATTAATGTTTTACAATCTTACGAAATTGTACAATTTTCCAATTTAATAAATTACAAGTTTACAAAATTTAGAATATCTACAAAGTTTACAAGTTTACATGTTTGCAAAATTGTCAATCGAATGCAGCTTAGAATTATAATGTTACAAAATTTACAACTTTACAATGTAATATCTAATAGGTGCAAATTACAACTACAATGTAAATTTTGATTTCATATTTCAGAAGAAATTTGGATTTGCTACATTTTAAAAGCATGTCAACTATGAAAAGTGGCATATAACTTTCATTAATATGTCCAATGGGTTATAGGAATGCACATACCCATAATACGATCATAGTTAGCGACTGAAATATTCCATCTCTTTGGTTGACCCCTCTTCACCTTGATTTTAATGAGATGTATCCAAGCTGCCACCACCAAATGACTATACTGATAAGATATATATTCAGGCATGAAATCTCTGTAAATAATATAGTCACCTTGTCTTCTCACTTTTTCAAAAAAGTGGCCCATCACAACTAGGTCACTAACTTGGTATGTGAAATCTCCATCGACATAGGGAAGCACCAACCTACTTTTGATTTGTGTAAACCACATAAAAAAGTATGCCACATTCTCGTCGTTTCCCGGTGGTATAATTACAACAAGTAACTCACCTGCATCAAGACTTTCAAATATTAAACAAATCTTAAATATATATATGCATGTGTACAAGACTAGAGGTTTAAACATTCAATCAACTATCATGTACCTTGCTTAACCAAATCAGAAACCCGATCATGATCTAGTGAAACCACTACCTCGTTAGTGTGCATCTCTTTCCACGTCGGAATTGGATGTGGCCCCTTTGGATTAAGATGGACATATCTCCATTGTTTTACATATGCATCGTTCACGCAATGATCAGCCCCTAGTCCATTAGGGTCAATGCAGAACCCTTGCCACATCAGAATTGGATGTGGCCTCTTTGGATTAAGAGGGACATATTTCTATTGTTTTACATATGCATCATTCACACAATGATCAACCCCCAGTCCATTGGTGTCAATGAAGAACTCACAGAAACATGCATACTTCCTCGTTTCAATGGAAATATGTCTCCAGTGTCTTTACTATGAACTGAATGTAGTTCTCTCATACTAGGTATGGTCTCAAAATACCATGACATGGATCTATTCACACCGCCAAGGGAAATATCCCACGTGTATTTTTGCATCTCTTGCCACATCGGAATTGGATGTGGCCCCTTTGGATTAAGAGGGACATATTTCTATTGTTTTACATATTCATCATTCATGCAATGATAAACCCACAGTCCATTGGTGTCAATGTAGAACTCACAGAAACACGCATCCTTCCTCATTTCAATGGAAAATATGTCGCCCATTTCTTTACTACGAACTGAATGTAGTTTTCTCATACCAGGTATGGTCTCGCAATACCATGACATGGATCTATTCACATCACCAAGGGAAACATCCCAAAAAACTTGCATTGAATAAAAACATCATATATATATATATATATATATATAATACAAACACATTTATTAAATTCCAATTAAGTTGTTGTTCCTACCTGCGCACCGGCCTTGCTTGTTCATGACCTTGGTGACCCAAATTTTGTGTGCACCAATCAACTACTTCTGCTGAGAACTTGAGTTGAGATGCACTATGACTCATTTGGTACCTCCGAAATGCGCATTTCATTCATGCACATACACCATCATATTCACCCTTTTCATGCCCTATTTCAAAAAATCTCCAGGTGTGTCGAATACCTGTCTCTTTGTGAAGATGACTCAACTAATAAAAGGAGTGTGTCGATTTGAACTGCCCCACACACCCATCTGAACAAATCCAGTGTTCTATAAATGACACCCCATTCTTTTTTAATGAATCATAAATAAACCCAAATCATTGTTGAACAAACAACGTGTCATGCTCATGATAATCACTGACATAAAAATGGTATTACTTGTTCACATCGCGTGACTGAGGAGTGTTATCCCTACCATCAATGCTCGCCTAAGCATGTCTATACAATACATGTACAAAGATGGACACCTAGTCGGAGTGATAATAATCACTTTGTATCTCTCTTTGAGGAGCAAATGTGTAATTCTCAGCAAAGTCTACCACCGATAGGATTGTGCCTGGTTGAAAAACCTCACGAGAATGCTTAAATTCTAAATATTTCCACCTAGACCTGTGGGAGTGTTTAATGTATTTGTATATATGAATTTGAAACTTGTCCATGAAGTCTGAAATAGGAATATCATCCTCAAGAAATTCGATACTCTTAGATGGAACATGTGAAGAAGGAGATTTGATTCATGGAGATATACTCATATCTCTTCCACTTAACTATGATATCTGACAATCCAAGGTGTGTTGGATCGATAGGAAACTTCCTATGGAACAATTCCAAATCACCACATTCATGGCATCTTCTTCCACCTGCACACCTTTTAATGAAAAACACATTTTCAGTATTCCTATTACATAGTATCATAGAAATAAAATCCCGCATTGTGTTAGGAGCTAGTTCACCATTCCAATGTATTTTTGCAAAAATCCACAAATGTGTCATAGTATGATTGGAATTCAACGTGGTATCGACAACAACAAGTGTCCCGAATCGTATTCGGCCTAATATACCACAGTTTCAACTTACTGAACATGGTAAATGAGATCTAGACATCGGGATTTGATTTATTGAATTCCTCAAACAAAGCAACTCATGTCATCTCCATAACATGCTTGCAATGATCCTTATAAATGCCTCTACTAAAACGTTGTCACAAGGCATGTTTTCGATCTGGTATAGCATGAGAATGGTTGTCCCAATACTCTATCACCTTCTCTCTGATGCCCTCTTCCATCATGTCTTTATATGCTTCTCTGCATATAAGAACCCAACAAGCAGCTTCATTGTTTTCATTTATATTTACCCTGAATTTAGTGTATCAGTGTGTAGTGTTTTTATTGAAACATGGAGCAAATTTGACATTGTTGCGACCATTCGATTTCTTGAGTTGCTTCGTGCCACAATAGTAGTTGTAATTTCCCTACGAGCAGTGCTGATATTAGTTTTTCTTGACTTTCCAAATGCAGATAGTGCAAGTTGTTACATTTTCTGTTACATTCTCACATGCATTTTTATTTTTAACATCCTTAAAACCCAACAACTTTGTGGCACGTTTCAATTTTTTGTGTTTTATCAATCCATGTAGGATTTGAGCTTGTGTAATCACTAATTGTTGTTCAAAGTACAACTTGATTATGTTACTAACATGCTCTCTGATTGTCCAATTAGGGGTCGGGTTCCCGAACTCTTCTTGAGTGGCATCATCCAAATCTCTTAAACAATTAGCAGCCATTTCGATGTCATTGAAGCTCCCAATTACTCTTGAGAAATCAGAGGGTGCACAATCATGTGATGGCTAGCTAGGATCTAGCAATAAATAAATACAAACTCAAAAATAAATACAAATAAATGCAAGCTCAAGAATAACATTTTATTTTACTTATCATATTGTCATTGTTAGTTAAAAAAATAGCAAATAAACTATATAAGCTTGAATAACATTTTATTTTAAGTTTTATCATATTTCCATTGTTTGTTTACAAATTAACAAATAAATACAAGCTTGAATAACATTTTATTTTAGTTATCATATTTTCATTGTTTGTTAGGAATCTAAATTAGAGTCAAAGGCTGTGTGTCCCTCTTAAGGTGAGAACTATTGTCGATGAGGGCTTCGATGGTGATGGTCCAAAGAACCAAACTGAGGGAATCACCCCCTAAGGCGAGAGGAAGAACGTGGTCTAGAAACGATGGTTGTAGTAGTAACTAGAGATGAATATGGACCCTGGTTTAAATCAGCTTCCTAATGGTTCAAAGGTAGTCACTTGGACACCAAGGTTGTCTCAAACTTGAGTATTGGGGCAGTACCCCTCACTTCACGGCCCAGGTAAAACTTCCAACTGCTTGGTCACAAACAACAGCTCTTTGGTTTTCCTCATAGGTGGGAATCTAGTCAATCCGGTAGGGGTCATTTCCCTTTTCGCTTGGTAGGTCCTCTCAATGGCCAGCTGCTTCGGGGTTCTTGTGGTACTCCTCATAATGAGTTTTAGGGAAAATCCCAAGTACTTCCCACAGTTGTTGCGGATGAGACTTATGTCCCAAACCGGATGTTATTAAGTAAAACAAGTTACTCTACCTTAATGCCCCACTGACATAAGGCTGGTGCTTTTGCACGTTAATGTGATTGTAATTGTAATTGTTGATTTTCTTTGAGATCATCATTGTCATCAATGCTTAAATCCATATGATTCCTAATCATTTGTACATGATTGTAATGTAATGTAATTGTAATTGTAATTGTAATGTAATTATCATCATTGTCATAATGTAATGTAAAATTGTAATTTGAACACTACGAAAATGTTCATGTATATGAATATGAAATTAAAATCATATTAAAACCGATGAAAGGAGAGATAAGGCTATATAAAAAATGAAGAAAATAAGTGCAATGTTAAGAGGAGAAGATGCAAGTCAACCTATGATGGTGCAATCAACTCCCATTGAGAACAATCTTTGTAATTTTTAACATAAAAATTATATATATGTGAGTCTATATTATCAAATTATAATTCATTTACATGTGAGGCTATATCATCAAATTATAAAATTCATTTGTATGTGAGGCTAATGGATATATATGCATATTCATTTAGAACTAGCTATTATGATAGAATATTATGCATTATATAATTACATATATTCATCAACCATTCTCTAATTTCATTGGACAACTAGAACTACTCATACTATAATACACTTACAAGTTGTATATATGTAATTTAGTGTAGTGGTTAAACATTTTTTTTTCAATTCTTTCACAAGACATACCATTATTTCACATGTACATAAGTGGTTTTAGAAGGTTGGA
>LPNX010606886.1:191469-244779 GCA_001517045.1 Pseudotsuga menziesii | reverse complement strand
ATATATGAACTAGAACAATATATGAATATACAATATGAAATTATATGAATATGTGAATATGAAATTATACAATTATGAATACATGTATATGAATTCATACATGCACATACACTGTATACAAGTTTATGAATTAATTACAAAATATAATTAAATTCTAAACAATTTAACACACACACACACACACACACATATTATGAACTAGAACACTATGAAATTGAATATATGAATATGCAATATGAAATAATATGAATAGGTGAATATGAAATTATACAATTCACATACAATTATGAATACATATATATGAATTCATACATGCACATACAATGTATATAATTTTATGAATTAATTACAAAATTATATTTACATTCTAAACAATTTAACATATATATATATATATTATGAATTAGAACACTATGAAATTGAATATATTATGCAATATGAAATTATATGAATATATGAATATGAAATTATATGAACTAGATCACTAGGAAAATGAAAATATATAAAATTATATATATGAATATGAAATTGTATAACTTTTAAATTATACCAATATTGTTAGCAATGGCATTTGATTCTCCCATCATAGGTTGATTTGAAACTTCTTCTCCTCTCAAGATTGCTCTTTTTTTCCTCTTTTTTTCTCTATCTTTCTCTCTTATTTCTTCGGTGTTGCTTTGATTCCTAGAAGATATTTTACTTCGACGCTCCTTGCTTCCCATTGTGATCAAGATCAACAATCCAAATTCATACCTATAACAACATCTAAACAAAATACACAATGATAAATTTGCATTAGGACACAAGCATTGTTTCAAATAGGTTAGTCAATTGTGAAGGATGAAATTAATAACATGTTTATGTTTTTTGTTTTATGTTTATATAGAATTTATTTAAGAAATCGGGTGGGAAATGAGGCTAGGAAGGTAGTTGGAATGGCGTTAATGCCATCAATGCCTAAGTTCATTCCCGAGCATTTTTGTCTGATTTTTAACAAAATTGGGACCTCGATCGAGGTTGTAGCTCGATCGAGGGTTTCAGAATTACCTTGATCGAGGGTTTATTAGAACCTTGATTGAGGGTTTAGAAAATCCTCGGTTGATCTTCCATTAAAACCTTGATCGAGGCATTTAAATACCTCGATCAAGCTCCATATCTCGATTGAGGGCTTGAAAAATAGAGAATTATCCCTCTTATAGGAAAATCAATGTTTCTTTGAGTCTACTAGGGGTGTAAGCCCTCCCATTCATGGCACACAACTGAGCAGAGTTCATACTGATAGATTCATCACTGAATCCTCTATCCATTGAGGTATCATGCATGTGTTTTGACATTCATATGCTTTTTTTTCTTAATTAGTTCTAAAACTTACACTTAGAAAACTTGACAACAACTTCAAAGCAACTCAAAGAAAAATCCGCAGGGTAAAAAATACACATCCAAAAATTTCTTAAACATTCACAGCCCACACATCGACGCGTCCTCTTCAAAAGGGTATCTTTGTTTTTCTATTTTTGAAAACAATGAAAAAAAAACTGGGATGGACACACATGTGTATAAAATGATGTTGAAATCAGATGTGGTCACTTTCGAAAAGTAATAAATAATTGTATAATGCGAAATAAATTAACAAAAAAATATGTAGACCATGGTGCATTTTGTGTAGATCATGCTCATATATATATACATGATCCACTTATTAACTTCGTCAAATTTTTAAGGTCACACAGTTCATTAAATGCAAAAATTCACACATTAAATGACATCAAAATATCAGAATGTTTTAAGAAAAATATCTTTGGGAAGCCAACATAATATTCTACAATTTGTTTTTTTACTACAAGTCGGAATTCACATGGCATATATGCATTTCGAGGGATTCTATCTAGCACATGAGTAAAAAATCAGGTTTTCATCACCAAATTTGGCCAAAAAGTGTTACCCACCTTCCTGGAATCACCCTATAGTCATTAGCCATTAATTTAGAGTCATAGGTTATTAAATGATAAAGTCCAGACATTAAGGTGCATTAAGTCCTTCCACCACCCAATTTTCATATACTTATTCTTAGTTTCATACCTTTTAAGAATGAATATATTGTTTTCCTTTATAATTCTTGCCAAATAAACTTCAACTCTAACCGGTTGGAGTCTAGCCTCTTAGTGTAAAATAATTGATTATATTACTACTTCAACAATTAAACAGTTGATAAAATAATCCTTAGCAACTCATTTACTTGTGTTTTCAATACTTAAACACAAAGGACTAAACGATACATAATGAAAACAAATCATCTTTCAATCAATAGAAACAAAAACATACAAGGCCAAGTCTATTGACAGAGTTCGTCTTTATTTCACCAGAATGTAATAGTAACAACCAAATAATAAAAAGTATGTGTCGGTTAAGAGAGAAAGCACTCTTACTCAACCACCGAAAGTACTTACCCAACGACTATAAAAAAAACCATATATAAAAATGGCCATTTCACACCTTTGCAAGGCACAATAACTCAACCAGTAACAACACTGGGCCATAACCTTTTTATGCATTCAGAAAAACGCTAACTATACTATGCAATAATATGTAACAATGTTAAATAGACATATACCTCTTATGCATCCATAGATGCATAATAATAGATGCATAATACTACCCAAAAAAAAATACTGAATATGACCCTATCATACCACCACAAGAATACAATACTATGTTGGGCATGATCTTACTTAAACTACCATAGAGACATCACAAACAAAGATGTATTGGATCATTCTTCTAAAAGGCCATTCTCTTTGATTACCAATGGAATATATAACTCATCACATAGCTAAAGGTTACTACTCGACTTTCTATACACATAAAGGGGTTGAATTACATTCAATTTGAATAGAGCATGGTTGGGGGGCGTTCCATCATGGAACCATCATCAAAGAAAATATATGAATATATTTGAGAATCACGATCCATAGTAAAGTGGTCGTCCATTCCCCACATCATAGAGTTATGTAAATAATTATTTACTTAATCACACGCGAGACAAAATAACATACCGAAGGTTGGGGTCGACCTTAAAAAAGAATTTTGGCATCATTGTCAAGTCTAAAGTATTAACTAAATCTTTAGTTTTACTTAATAGCATTTAGAGTCATTCTTATGTTAATACATAGGCCATAGCCGTTTCTTCGATTGATTGCGAAAATAAATTACATTGCTTATAATACTTTTATTGAGGATGTTACAAGTTTAGAAGTTTTCTTTATAATTTTTTAGAACCCGAGTTATTTCTCTATTTTGGAAGATCACTGCAGGTTGACTTTTTTTTCTAAATGAAGATTCTCTTTTTATAATGTATATATAAACTTTGTGAAAGCATAATGTTATATATATATATATATATATATATATATATCAATCAAAAATGAAAGTTGAAAATAGAAAGAAAGAATTTGTTATATTTATAATAATAAAAAAGTTAAAGATAAAATATTAAAAATGATGAACAAAGAAGTAACATTATTACTTACCTTTTTTAGATTCGGATATATTAAAATTGATTTAAGTGAACATCATAATCATCATTTTATTTTTAAAATGAAATTAATTTTTAATTTAAATTTAAAAATTATTATATTTTAATAATAATTATATTTTTAAAATTATTATTTTTTTAATTAAAAAATATTATTAAAAATTATCATATTTTTAAACGATTGAAGGATCTGCCCAGTTAAAAAATAACAATTTATCTGGTGGATAATAATTAAATATACTCTTCTCTATAAAGGTCGAAAAGCATCAAGTACTTTAATAAATCTGATTTAAGGTAATGAATTTTCAATGTTAGTGAGCGGACAAGAGCCACTTTCTTAGAAACATTCATTGTATAAAATTTAATTTAAAATTATAAAGTACGACAAAAATGGTGACAATGTCCAGGTACATTTGATTTCCAATGATAGTGACTTCACAAGGTCCCCTTTTCCAAAGACCGAAGCCTAGGGTATGGGATGCATGTGATGTTCCCACATTTAAACTTGGAAAACATTAAAAATAAGATTCGAAAGTGTTTTATTGGCCGCAGATGGCTGAATGTGAGAGCTAATTTAATAAATAGAATAATTGTTATAATATAACATTTATATCATTAATGTTGAAAATATTAATTACTTACTGATTCTCTTATCTTGTTAGTGGATTCTGTCTAAGTTTGTAGCTATTCTTTCTGATAGCTTGTAGTGTTCACATCTATCTTATACAAAGTAGTTGAATTAAATTTTAAGACGATAGATTCAGAGAGAAGTTGTTTTAGTCTATCTATATAAAGAAGAAAGAAGATTGTAAATTGTAGATAGTGATGAGAAAATTTAACAGTGGAGAAAGAAAAACTCTGTGGAGAGTTCAAGAGCTCAAGCTTTGTGTGATTGAAAAGTGTTGAGAGCCGAAGCTGCCTAAAAGGTGAAACATCCTTGTAAATTTCCAAGTTTGTATTTAAGACAATAATTCTTGTTATGCCTACAAGATATATAAATCTGTTGTTTATGGTTGAATGCATGTTTTATTTTATTTTTTTCAGAGGAAAAAATACCAGTCTTTGATATTCATTAGAATCAAAAGACATATTATACATATATCAATCTTGTCAGCTAGAAACAAAAGGAGACCACACAGCATATAGACATACAATAAACATGCCTGCCAAATCCATCCAACAGAAGAACAAAAAAGTCTGATCTATGCCTGTTTTATTTAGTAGCACATTCTCTCCACAATTAGTTGAGTAAATGTTGTTTACATTTATAAGTTAAGTGAAAGACACATAGAATCTATAAACATTTCACACAGTAAAAGTTTGAGTTTTTAACACAGAGTGGTCGACACAAGTCTTCCTTAATATTTGGTTATATGATTTTGTAAGTCTTGTCTAATTATAGTTGTCTCGAGTTTTACTCCGAGGTACCATTGGGTGAAAAGTGTGTTTCATTTTATAACTCTTTAGACTAAGAAATCTCATGTGTAAAAGTTCCACTAAAAGTGGTTAACTCCAAGTGGGAATTAGTCCAAATTTGACTGGTCTAGTCGGAGTTAAACAAAATTTAAGGGACGAGTAAAAAGAGTTTGAGTCTCCCAAGGTAGAGTTGTTGAAATTATAAAAGTAAAAGAATTTTTTTTCTTACTACACTGCTGGCCTTCGACATCTCATTACCAAGAGCTATCACAATCACAAGTATAGTGGTTCGTGAATGCCTATAGATACAATCAAGTACTTAGTTTTGTGAAAATAATTGGTTGTTAAACAAAGATTAAAATATATAATTTTATATTTATTATTCATACCATATTTTTAGACTTAATATAATCACAAAACTAATACTATTTAATAAAAAAATAACTGATACCAAAACACAAAAACAAATTGTTAACTGTTTTTTTACCATTTTTTAACTAAAGCTTATTTAAATCTTAACCATAACAACATACAACAAAGATGAAATGAATCTCTACACTTTGGTTAATCTTGTTTGTTATACTCGGGTTAATCTTGTTGATCGGCTCAAACAAATCCAAAATCTTGTTATAAATTTATGTCTGCACATGGAATCGCCATACAAATTTTTCAAAACTAAATATCTAAAAACTAAATTTCATATAGAGATGAAGCAAGAAACCTGTCATGGAGGTTCCCAGGTTGTCATGTAATCCTCAGATCTGATGATAATGGGATTATTTCTTCAGCCAAGAAGTTTTGCAGCTTCCATTTCTTCTGCTCCAAGGCACAAGAGCCTGGCGTCGAAGTTTAATGAAGAGACCTTGCCGGTATCCAAAATTCTGTGATTTCCATGTATATTTAGCAGTAAGATCAAATCTGTTATTTTGTGAGGATATCATCAATGACTGTAGCCTGGGATTTCTAAATGTTGATTGTGTGTCTGCCTTGCCATATGCTAAAGGCAGGCGTCTGCAACGGCAACAACAGGCAAATCAACGACTGCCCCGTTGACAATTTTCTATAACGTCTCTGTCAATGTTTATGACGTACTTGCCAAACAGGTATGACATTCGAACCCAGTTCTTCGATATATTTTGTGAATTTGTTTCGATGAGAGTTATACCTATTGATCTCATGACGGATTAATTTTATTGGCAGGCTCAAGCGATCATGATTCTAGCTAGAACTGTAATATTTAATCCCAAGGCTTCTCGTACATCACCATTAAATTTATTTGCAAATTGAATTCTAGTAAACCGCACAATTAAACTTATTTTATGTAGCAAAGTTGTTGTTCTTTTGGTTACCATAAGTTTTATTTTATTTTGACCAAGTTGAGAAATATAGTAGGACTCCCCATTTCATGGAAACATTCCTGCACTGTTTGGTATTACTTTGGCTCTATTAAATAGTTTGGAGGCATCCAATTTTAATAAAGTATCTATATCTTTTAATTAAAGAATCTAATGAAATGTGGATATTTTGGGCAATATCAAAGTGAGTAGCATGAGTCTTTACACAACAAACGCTAGTAAGTTGGAAATAGTTGATCAATTGGAGAAGGGATGTTGCATCTTGTAACCTTGGAATTCATTTTGAGCAATTCTTGTTACAAGATTATGCTTTCGCCCCATAGATCACATCAGAATCTGTAATGTAATTTGGTGAATGTGCCCTCCTTAAGCTATAGAACACATATATCGAAAGAGTGGAGGAGAGAGGGTTGCGACAATCAACTTGAATTACTTTGCAGTAATGATTTTCTTTTCTTTACTTTTGGGGTTGTGACACAATGCTTTTGGGAAACACCACCTTTTATTTTAAGGGGGCGACACACTTTTTACAGGATTTTAACCCAACACACTTTTACCTCTATAGACACCCACTTGTTTTACATTCTTTGGTTGTGACCAGCTCCCACTTCAACAAGACCACTTTTAGCGGAACTTTATAAAAAGAGATTTCTTTGTCTATTGACTTATAATATGAAAAACACTTTTCACCAGCTACTAACTTGGGATAAACCTTGACACAACTATATTGCCACAAGCTCAATCCTATAACCAAAATATTTCAGTAAGACTTGTGTCAGACATCTTTTACATGGTGAAATATTTGTGGATTCTTTATGTCTTTCACTAGCAGTAAATGTAAACAACATTCACACAAGTAAATCTGGAGAAGATGTTCGGCATAAATAAGACATGTATTCACCATAAACTATGGGTTTAAATTATCTTGACATAACAAAAGAACTACAACAGCAAGTACATATTTCTAAGTTTACTTGGATGCTTCACCTTTTATAGAGCTTTGACTCTCAACACGTTCCAAACACAAGCTTGAGATATGGTACTCTTCTCAAAGTTTTTCTTCTTCTTATTTTCTTCTTACTCCGTTCTTCTCTCTTTCCACCACACTCCCCACTTGCTCTCTTCTCACTGTTTTCCATTTTTCATCTTCTACATATAGAGAGACTAAAATTGCTTCTCTTGGAAGCTACCAACTATCATTAAAGATTGTAATAAATTTCTACCTACAAACTTAAATTCAAAAATACAATTCAGCTTCTTAAATATGGTGAGGCGTGAACTCCTCAACCTTACAGACAAACTGACAATAGTGTACTTCTACGGACTCTAACTGAGTCTGCTGAGACGTGATGTAGATCTGCGAGTAATTAATATTTCCAGCACTTCCCCTTAATTATGAGCAAATGGGGATCATTAAAAAAAAAATTTCAAAAAGTTTCAGAGCTGAAACTTGCTCTGTGCATGACAAAATTCACTGAACATAACTTGTCCTTCCTAAATAACTTTGCAGATACTAGAATGTATCCCTTTCCAATGGTTTTGTAAATATGTCTTCTAGTTGATCTTTAGACGTGCAAAATTTTAAACAAATCTCTTTGTTGTTTACCAATTCTCTTATGAAATGATACCTTGTGTCAATGTGCTTGGTTCTCTTGTGTAACACATGATTCTTTGACCATGCAATGGCTGAACTGTTGTCACAGTAAATGGTTGTTGGTTCTTGTTGGTTCTGCAATAGGTCTCTAAACATGCTATGCATCCAAACAACTTGACATGCAACGCTTATAGCTGCGACATACTATGCTTATGATGGAGACAGAGTTACAATGGTTTATTTCTTCGAACCCACGACACAACACCTGTACCAAAATGAAATGTGTATCTAGATGCACTTTCTCTGTCATCTGTGCTGCCTCCATTGTCATTGTTAGTGTATCCAATGAGTTTGAAATTTTCTAAGGTTAAATCCATAATGGCAAGATCCTTTGTGCCACTTACATACCTCATAATTCTCTTACCTTCTTTCCAATGAGAGTCTTTTGGTGACACCATGAATATTGAGATCATACTTACTCCATACATTATGTCTGGTCTTGTCACATTTAAATACATAAGGCTACCAACCAGCCTTTTAAATAGTGTAGGATCTACAGTTGATCCATCATCATCCTTGCTCAATTTTAAACATGTTATTATTGGTGTTGGGGATACATTGCAATTAGACATATTGAATCTTTTCAAAACTACACCTGCATACTTGGACTATGATATAAATATACCACCTTCATACTGATGGACGTCAATGCCAAGAAAAAACTTCATAATCCCCAAATCAGTCATTTCAAATTCGCTTTCCATGACTATTCTAAAATCCTTTATGCCAAAATCACCAGTAAATATTAAATCATCTACATATAGGAAAACAATTAGCATGTTACCTTACTCATTAACTTTGGTGTACAACGTTGATTCACTTTCACTCCTGTGAAATCCATTCTGGGTGAGATAGGAATCAATGCGATTGTACCAATCTCTAGGAGCTTGCTTCAAACCATATAATTCTGTTTTCAACATGTATACTTTGTGTTCTTGTCCTAGAACTTCATAGCTTTGTGGTTGTTCCACATACACTTCCTCCTCTAGATAGCCATTTAAAAATGTAGATTTAACATCCATTTGTTTTGTGCAGCAATGGCCAAAACTGTTCTGACTGTATCCATGCATGTGACATATGTAAAAGTTTAATTGAAGTTCATCACATGAAAATATGAACCCAAAATCCGACGGCATATATGTTTGTTTTTTGACATCAAGCTGTCAACAATTTGACAAGCCTCACCTTTTATAAACATCGGTTGATTTTCATCGGATCTCCGACAACAATATGGTCTCATCAGATATCAAGCATGCCATTATCGGATATCCGACCACAAATCTATTAATATACATGTCGTTTATGTGACACAGACACATCGAATATCCGACAACAATATGGTCTTGTTGGATATCGGGCATGCCATTGTTGGATATCTAACCACAAATCTATTAATATACACGTCGTATATGCAACACATACACTTTGGATATCTAAAAATATACCCATCGGATATCCAACCCCCAATACTTTACAGAAGGTCAGATATCTGACCACATGTCCGTCGGATATCCAACACAAACACCAACAAAAAAAAAGAAAGACCGATGACATTTTCTGTCTATGGTATGGCATAATCGTCAGAATCGTAGAAGGTCGCCGGATATCCAACCACATGTCCGTCGGATATATGGAACATATACCAACAAAAAAGAGAAAGACGGACAACATTTTCCTTCGGTGGTATTTCATACTCGTCGGATATCATGGGAAGGGCCATCAAATATCTGACCACAATCGAGAATTAAAAAAAACTTTCTAGTTCTATGTAGATTTTGCTACACAGGAAACTGTTCAGGTGTCACAATTTGAAGACATTCTAAGTAGCCCCACCTCCTTCAATGTTTTTGTAAGAAGATAAAGAACCTCTCAATCCATGGAAAAGTTTGAAATTTACGTGGAAACTTAGGAGCCATTGAAGGTTCAGGCTCAAGCTAGGAAATGTGCCATGGAGATGGAGAGTCACAAAAATGCTTGCAAAAACCATAGACTACCCATAAAGAAAATGAATTGCCAAAGCATCGAGGTCATAAGTAATCTAGTAAGCATGACTGATCCATTTCATTTTACTCAAAAGCAGAGACCAAAAACAAATAACAATAGAGTAAGGTGAGCCATTGCAAATTGTAAGAAAACACAGGTTGAAACTAAGGCTACAAATAAATTTACCAAACTCTGAAGTATTAAATCATGGCTCAAAAAGATGAATACAATTATCTAACCAACATATGGTAGAAGCTCCATCCCAAGACCATGAATATGTAATGACCCAAATCAAGGAAAACAAAATAATAAGGAAAATAATGGAATTGGAAAGCCTAGATAATCCATCGCAATAACATCTCAAATTCATTTTTTTTGAAACAGAAATGGTTATATTAAACGTAAATGGTTTAACCACTGATAAGGACCACAGAATCCAAATTACCTTAAGGAAGCGACATACAAAAGCATATACAACTTTTAGCCCTTGTGGGAGTGACAAATTTCAAAGCCCTTATGGAAGCGGCAAACAAAAAACAACCTAAATAGATCGAGTTCCAAATTATTCTCTATGAGTTTTTACACAATGGAAATATTAACATAGCGACTAACATAAACAGGAAAATCAAAATTCAGAGAATACAATCTTCAGCGGGAATTTTCTCCATGTTGCGATGAGCCTCTAGGACGCACCTGCACTTCCAATCTTGCCACTTTCAGTTCCAGTCTTTCTACCTTGATTTCCAGCTTTGCTAAGAACTGGATGAACACCTGTTCGGTCCTCATGATACCAAGCTCAAATTCCTTTCTGAGCTGAATCAGATCCTGGTCCAAATTCTCAAGCATGCGACCACCCTCTGTATCCATACAATGCAGGAGGCGGTGCATTTGTTTCAACTTCCTCTTAATATCCCTGATATCCTCTTCAATGACCATGTTAATCAGAGAGGAAGAAGAGGATTCAGATGGGGAGTCCATGAATGCACAAAGCAATAGACAATGAGCTAAACCAGAGGGAACGATGACCTTGCAATTTACCCAATGCTGAGAGAGAAGCGACCAGCCACCACCTTTAATAGTGCCAGGGTCATCACGCATTATGATGTGGATTGATGCGGTTGTATAGGATATCTTCATCAGTTCAGAGCTGAAGGTGGGTGAGCACAGGGTGACAGACGATGAGACTAGGAGGGTACAATGCCGGACAAGCCACCTCTTATACTTATTAAAACCAGCTCGTGGCACAATCCTGTCACCACGCGTCAATCCAGCTATCCAGATCGTGCCACATGTATATATGGGACATGCAATAATGTTTAAAAGGAACGATGTGGAGGACCACGCAATGAGTCTTGGAATCCTTAGGCCCATGGTTATATGGATGCGGGAAGACACAACGCTAGGGGATAGTGCTCGTGTTCCTACGACCATTCATCTCAAGAATACCCCAATCCAGGGAGGAAGTGAGGTTAGCTTCTGAATCAGCCAGACTATTCTTGCTCCTTAGCACACGATAGGCTTCAAAGTTTTGAAAGAAGGTGATGTAACTGTGGATTTTTTTTAGAAGCTGTTGGATCTGAATATCCTCTGGGAGATTGCCTGAGTTGAGAGCTTGAATAACCAATCTAGAGTCACCTATCACCACAATGTATTTGATGCCTTGTTATTTAGCAAGGTTAAGACCCTGCCAGAGAGCTAGGGCCTCCACCATATTGTTTGATTCGATACCCAATCCCCAAGAGAAGGACAATTCCTGATTTCCATTTGGGGAAAGAATTACCCCGCCCCCCCTGCCTCCCTAGGGTTCACTTTAGAGGAACCATCAAAGAAAAGAATGATTTTATGAAAGTTCTTGATCCACCCATTGAATTCAACATCCTCGATCTTGATCTCCCAAGGGTTTAAGGCCCAACTTCCAGAAGGAGGTCGCTTAGACAAATAAGGAGAAAGGCTATGGAGCCAGGATTCTTCAGAAGGGGATAGAGGAACTCCAGATGAGTCCCACCAGATGGATCTAAGGAAATCTCCCAGCAGACCAGACACTTTGGAAACCACCCGCTTAGCTTGATTGGCCTTGTCTCTGAATGTTTGAGAGTTCCACTTCAGCCATAGCTCCCACAACAAAAAATTTGGTAATGCTAACCAACATGCTTTGAGATTTCGATTTTTTAAACTGGTAAATGGTGAGATGTTTGGCCAATCTATCAGAAGAGAATGAATGTTGTCGGGATATTTATCGTGCCAAAATTAGTAGGAAGGGAAAGAGTCCAAACTTCCTTAGCAAATGGGTAGGAAAGCAGGATGTTTTCAACAGTTTCATCAAAGTTTAAGCAAAGCGGGCACCTGATTGGGCCTTCCCACCCTTTCTTCATCAAATTATCAAGTTTAGGATCTTATTCTGTGCCAATGTCCAAATGAAGAAATCCACCTTGGGGAGAGTTTTCATATTCTAGATACTTTTCCAAATAGACAGCATGGGAAGGGCTTGGTGCCGGACCAACAGATTATAACCAACAGCTGTAGAATAGGTCCCAGACTTGATTTCCCATCCTATGGAATATTTGGAGCTCATTGAGACTGGGACTTCCCTTGTAGATGATAGAGAAGGGTTAATTTATCATTCTCGAGATGAGGAGGACAAGTAATCTACCAGCATTTCCAAGAATTATTGTTGTTCGTGTCCCAAGTAGAGATGTTCCAAAGGGTGGAAATGTTCTGAGAATGTAGATAAATTTTTGAAGAGCCATTCCTGGGTTCTGACCGATTGGCATCATTCCCATGACAAGGTCATCCCATATATTGATGTGTTTCCCATTACTAGGGATCCAATGAAGATCGGTCTTGAGGAGACTCTGGGATTCGAGGCAAATAGAGAAGATGGGAGAGCCTTTCCTGCACATCGGGGGGTTGTCAAGACATTGCAAGCGAGCCCCTAAAAATTATTTTTTCGAAAGAGCTTCCTTGCACTAGGAGATTTTCCTGGAGACTATTTTCCAAAGGATTTTTTCTCCTAACAAACGATTTTGGCTTCTTAGATCTCTTAATTGCAGACCTCCTTCTAGTAGCAACATGGATATTTTCCCCCAACTAACAAGAGGAAACTTTTTCCCTGTTTGTTTTTCTCCATTCCAGAGGAAGATTCTGCAAGTTTTTTCAATAAGATCAATGATTCCTTTAGGGGCTAGTAGAATGGAGCACTGATAGATAGGAATGCTGGATAGGACAGCTTTGATGAGGACCACCTTCCCTGCTAGATTGAGCCATGAAGCGCCCCATGAATTGACTCTAGCCTTGATTTTGTCAACAATAGGGAGCCAGTTGGTCGAATTTGGACAAGATTTGAAGATGGGGACACCTTGATATTTGAAATATTCCCATTGAGGTTTCTGGATATTTCCAACATCTCTCTTGGGTTTCAGTTCCATCTGAATATCTGACTTTTCGCGTAATTGATCTTGCTTTTGAAGGCGTCTTGGTAGAGATCAAGTTTGTGTTTGAAGCTTTTGGCTGACTGGGATCTTGTTCCCCCAAGAAGGATAGTGTCATATGCAAATTTAGCATGGTTGATGTCCTTGACCCCATGAGTGATGCGGAGTCCCATAAGACAATTATTCCTTTGGCTTTGAGATAACTGAAAGCTAAGCACTGAGGCTTGAATAGCATAAATGAGGGGTGATAGGGGGAATTTTTCCTGAAGCCCCCTGGAAGCTAGAAAGAACCCAGTCGGTCTACCATTGACCAAAGGGGCGATCCAGGGATTGTTGATGTAGGCTTGGACCCACTTAATAAAATGGGAATCAAAACCGAACCTATGGAGAACTTGAAACAAGAACTCATGACGAACTCTGTCAAAGGCATTAGAAAGATCTAATTTGACAATCATACCTTTTTCTTTTCACTGGATGCTGGAATGGATTCCTTCTTGGACGAGGATGATGTTTTCTTCTATATGTCTGCCTTTTATGAATCCTCCTTGATCCTCCGGTATGATGGAAGGGAGCAGGTTTTTGATACGGTTGGCGATGATTTTGGTTATTATTTTGTAACCAATGTTGCATAGGGAAATGGGTCTGAAAATTTTAAAAAAAATAGCTCGTTTCTCTTTGGGGATAAGGGCAAGGAAGGTGGAGTTGGTGCTGCCCCCAATTTTGCTGCATGTTTTGGATTTTAGAACAAGTTTATGCAGATCATTCTTTGCTATTTTCCAACATACTTTGATGAACCTGGCCATGAAGCCATCTAGTCCGGGGGCTTTGTTTGGGTGCATACAGGACAGGGATTTATTTATTTATTTTTTGGAGACAGGGCTAGAAAGGGACTCATTGGTGGATCGGCTGATGGACGAAGGTATCAGGTCAAGAGAAGGGGAGGGAGAGAGCAAGCCAGGATGGCTATTTTCAGTGTAAATACTTTTGAAATGGTTGTGGGAAAGCTGCTTGATTTTTTCAAAGTCCTGGATCGGTTGAACATTGGAATGAATCTCTTTTATTACCATGAACTGCTTGTGAACCTCTGCTTGCTTGAGGAATAAACTAGAGTTTTTGTCACCTTCTAGGAGCTAGAGTGTTCTTTCTTTTTGCCTCTAGTATTCCTCTTTCGTTCTACAAGTGGAGTGGAGGGCCCTATGGAGGGAG
Source organism: Pseudotsuga menziesii (assembly GCA_001517045.1). Taxonomy (NCBI): domain Eukaryota; kingdom Viridiplantae; phylum Streptophyta; class Pinopsida; order Pinales; family Pinaceae; genus Pseudotsuga; species Pseudotsuga menziesii. Next base: position 230,205 of record LPNX010606886.1, on the reverse strand, counting down.
ATCTCTTTTTCCAGACTACTTGCATCCATAGGCTGATATTCTTGCCACCTTTGATGCTGATCAAGATTCTCCTGAGCTTCAATTCTTTGCTGGATAGGGTTTTTCAGGGTTTTTGCCCAGTATTTTAGAGCTAGTTTTAACTTCCTCAATTTCTCTTCCTAGACATAGAAAGGGGAACCCAAGATTGACTTGTTCCAGGTTGATTGAACCAGATCCATAAACCCTTCTTCCTTGATCCACAAAGGGCTGAATCAGAAGGGAATGGGTCCTAATTTTTTTTTTTTCCGAGACTTCCAATTGAATGGGCTTGTGATCAGACATGCTAAAGGGAAGAATGGCTGAATCAACCCTGAAGCCAAGAAGGAGAAGATAATTTTGAATGAGGAATCTGTCCAGTCTAGTCGTGATATGACTAGGGCCCAACCTACGGTTGGACCAGATAAATATTCTCCTTGCCGTCTTGACGTCTTCTAGATCCCAGTTGCTCATAAGATATTCCACTATTTCTCGCAGTGGGTCTCTGACAATAGAACCACCTTTCTTCTCTTTCCCAGAAAGAGTTATGTTAAGATCACCAACCAAGATAATATTTTCAGGCTGAATGGAGGATAGTAAATCCTGAATGCTTTGCCAACAGTCCTTTTTTTTCAGAATATAAAGCAAGAATATAACCATTGAGGATACTTACCAGGTGACCAGAGTCTTTGTGCCCGAGACTCGAGAATATCCAGTGTAGGATAACTTGAGAAGGAACCGACTCAAAGGATGAGTATTTCCATAGCAATCTAACACCCCCAGAAGCCCCCTAGCACTAACTGCTAGGCCTTCATTGTTTTTCTAGAAAATATTTGAAGCTTGGAGGAACTCCACATCCTCTAGTTTTGTCTCCTGGATCAATAGAATATCAGGGTTGGAGATCCTCATGAGGTCTTTCATTGCATCAATATTTGAGTTGCTCCCTAACCCCCTACATTTATAGGAGACCAGCTTCATTATTTACCTTTGGTAGAGTGGGGACCCCCTTTAGAAGGGCCTTTCTGTCTGGTTATTCTGGGATTCAACATAGCATCGAGAGTAGCTTGAGAGCCTAACATTTTATCTCTCTATGTGGCCTCTTCATGTCGTTCCTTCTGAGTTTTCCTTCCTTTTTTATACTTTGATTGAGTGGGTGGATCAGGGTGGATTTCCCCATCCTCTTCATCCGATTCTTCTCCTTCCAATTCAGGAATTGGGGAATATTGACTCGAGTGGGGGTGGGGATTCGAGGATCTAGTACCACCGGGTCTGGGGCTGGAAGCCACAAGATTAGTTCCCATTCCAACTTCCTCAGAAATAGCTTTAGAATCATCTCTGACTTCTTTTGTATTGTTATACAGCTCTTCGAATTGATTTCCTATATCTGGATTAGGTATTTGAGGCACATCAACCTTCCTGAGAATCGTCGGTCCGCCATTCATCATTTCTCTTCTGTTTGATTGTCTGGGATTCATTTTGGATCTCTTAGATTGGGTCCAACCTTCTTCTATTTCTCGTTATGTTTGTAATGAAGGGAGCTTCAGATAGTTCTTCTGGAAGTGCCCATAGTCATGGCAATGATGACATTTGAATGGAAACTGCTCGTAGTCCAGCTTTGGGAAGTGATGCCAATCTCCAACAGTAAGCTTAAATAGCCTCCGGGAGACCAGCCTCTAGATCCAATTCCACACAGATTCTAGAACAAGAGTAGTTTTCTTTAAGGTTCTCTTTACCAATGTATCTTCCTAATTTGTCCCCAATGGTTTGCAGGGAGGATGGGGTCCAACAATGAATCATAAGGTTAGGAAGACGAACCCACATGGGAACCACTTTAGGAAAATCCACATCCATGTAAAAAATTAGGGGTCCTTCTATTTAGATAGAGCCCTTGGGGACCCATGAAGTAGGGACCGTTACAAAATATTAAGTATCGATCCTCCTTGGAGATTAATTCAAAAAGAAAAAACCCACGCCCTACCGCATAGAAAGTGACACTATTACCAATCAAGGGTCACCAATTTTTCTGGATCCAATTATCTGTGGACTTGGGGGAAGGCCAGATCCTTGTGAACTGACCCACCAGAGCTCGATCGGCCAATGAAACTGCGATGTGCATGGGGTGCTGAGGAGGCAGGTCAATAACCAGAATTTCATCAATTTTTTTAACAAACTTTGGGACAGGTATCGAGGATGGCTTGAGTGAGCTTCCCACAATAAGCTTTCAAAATGCATCAACATCTGCATCCAGCGGCATCAGTCCCTCACAGGAAGCAACTGCACTCGTTGTGAGTCAGGAAATGACCTAATCCACAGACTCACCCTTGACAGACCCAGAAAGAGCCAAGACATGCCGAGAAGTGGTGACCTAACCCTCGACACAGCCTCTGACAGGCTTAAAACCCTAGCTGCGGCTCTTAGAACCCTAGTTCAGTCCGGACGATGGCTATTAAGAATAACATCTCAAATTCATTGACCAAGAAATGCAACATTCAATGAAACAATGCAAAGGGTGCGTTCCTACCTTTTCCAAATTCAAACCAAATGAATAGTTAAATCATGCCTTAGAGCTCCCAATAGCAAGTGAAGCCTTACATATTAGCCAAAATAAATACTCTTAAAAAACATCACAAAATTTAAACATTTTCGTTACCATGACCAAGATGGGCAGTCTTTATAGTTGGAATCCTCTCCATATTCTCTATTTGGATGGAAAGACCTCATGCAGGGTCCCTCACAACTACATCATATTACAAATATTATTAGTACCATGAAAAATGATGATAAGAGATGGAACAAATATTCCAAAAGTTTAAAGACTACATTATTTTACTAACAAACTCGTGAATTAAAAAACATCACCAATTAATTTATTACCTTAGCTTGTAGAAAAAATTAGATGAAATCTAACATGTGTAATAAATTTTGTTCATCCTAGTTCCATTATAAATAAGAAATGTAAATATTACATTCTAGAATTGCACCTGTTGCAACAAGTGTAGTAAAGTATTCACTCAATGAATTATCCTGAAATGTACCATAACATGAACTAAAAGCCTCCCAAATCCTAGAATGACACAATTTTACATTTGGCATATATTGGGCAAGGACCCATGCCTCATGTGAACTTCATAATATCTTGAATACAAGTGTTTTAGATTATGAGCACCCTAAACTCTCTTGTTATTGGTTTTCATCTTCTCTCTAGCACACTTATGGATTCTCCCTATAGTACTGCACCCATAAATAATCTCTAATACACTTCTTAGGATGTAATGTTGTGCTACCCTCACATTTTTTTCTCCTTGTTTATTACAGGAATTAGGGTTTGTTGGTTAGTTCAATTTCATCATTGCGGTCTCTTACGAACCTCAAAATGGTATACAAGAGAGTGTGGGAATTTCATTATGTGCACAACTAGGTTTATGTCCTATATTCAACCCTCGGGTTTATTGATATACCATTGTGTTGATTCAATGGAAATTGATAAAATTACATTCTCAATCTTATATTTTGTCATCCATAGCTACATGCCCATAATTTATTGTTAAAAATTGATTAGATTAGTGATATTCTTGTTGATTCTTAATTTCATTTGATTTTTCCCTTTCTCAAACTATCATAAGTATTCGATGTATTGATTTCCTTACCTATTTGATTTTTGACATCATCTTGCTTTAATCCATTTGTGAGTTCATTACATCATTTCTATCTTGAGGATGCATTTGTCTTGAGTTTTTGTACTTGTATTTATGCAAGGAAGGAATGAACCAATGTTCCAGGGGAAAAAATTAGAGGATACTTGAAATGTTAATGTTTTAGGCCTTTTGTGAGATAGAGGTAGATCCTAGGGCATGTGACAAATAAACCCTAGAGGAAAATTGGAGCTCTTTGCTTATAGAGCTTGTGTGAGGCATTATTAGTGAAATAAAAAAATTGGACTAGATGGTGTTGGTGCTAGCTTGTTGTAGATCCTTTGGTGTGGCTAGAGAGCATGGTGGGTAGTCATACATGCAGACCAAAAAGGAAAGTTGCATATTAATAGGAGCTCTAACACTATCAGAATATACAAGGACATTCTGACAATTGTGCGGAAAGAGATAAGATGCGTAGATATTTGTAGGATCCACCATGTCTTGCAAATGAAAATGGATATTGAACATAAATAGGTTTTTGGAACTTGATTTCAACGAATTCTATCTGACAATATAACTATGTAAGAATTGCTTTCTTATGTATATATTGTTGGTGATTAATTTAATTTATTTTTACCTTTTCTCAAACTGTCAAAAGTAAGTGAGGAATGGATAATTCCTTACCTTGTCAGAGGCTTGGAAACTAATCTGAAAAAAACAAAAATAGTATGTGTTCTAATTTAATAATGATAGATAATACCATCACTAGTATGAATTCTCCTAATATCCATAGAATTTTCAAATAAATATTCCAAAGACAATGATTATAGAAAAATATGGACAACTAGTAGAATATGTCATAACTATAGAGGAAGGGATGTCAGTTTCAAAAGTTGTACAACATCACATTGATCACTAAGTTTTGTAAGTTGTATAGTGACCGAGTAAAACAACTCTTTATGACCATTTGTGCCAAGCTTGACACCACCTAAGGATGAAGCTATATATGGGACCTTCCACACACCATGTCAATATATATTATATATGTTCACATTAATATACTCATGTCCATAAGACAACATGTTACTTTAAATAACATACCATTTTATCAAGTTGTACTAATGCTTCTTATGCTTACAACTTAGGGAGTATAAGTTTTATATATCCTTCAACAAATACGAGTAATCATGGGAAATCAATATAATAAAAAGAATTGGAAAAGCTCAAATAGCAGCATCACATTTACAAGAATTGGTGGCATCTTGAACTTACCCTTACTTGCACTTTTCTTAAACCTAGAGAATTATAGTTGGAATTTTCTCCAGATTCTCTATTTGGATGGAAAGACGTCATGCAGGGTCCCTCACATCTATATCATATTACAAATATTATTAGTACCATGAGAAATGATGATAAGAGATAGAATATATATTCCAAAACTGTAAAGACTACATTATTTTGCTAACAAACTCGTGAATTAAAAAACATCATCAATTCATTTATTTCCTTAGCTTTGAAACAAAATTAGATGAAATCTAACAGATGTAATAAACTTTATCCAACCTAATTCCATTATAAATAAGAAATGAAAATATTACATTCTAGCATTGTACATGTTGCAACAAGTATAGTAAGGTCATCACTCAATGAATTATCTAGAAATGTACCATGAGTTGAACTAAAACCCTCCCAAATCCTACAATGACAGAATTTTACATTTGGCATAAATTGGGAAAGGATCCATGCCTCATGTGAACTTCCTAATCTCTTGAATACAAGTGATTTAGAAGATGAGCACCCTAAACTCTCTTGTTATTGGTTTACATCTTCTCTCTAGCACACTTATGGATTCTCCCTATAGTACTGCACTCATAATTCATCTCTAGTACACTTATTAGATTGTAATGTTATGCTACCCTAACATTGTTTTTCTCCTTATTTTTTTATAGGAATTAGGGTTTGTTGGTTTGTTCAATTTCATCCTTGCAGTCTCTTACAAACCTAAACATGGTATACAAGAGAGTGTGGGAATCCCTTACTCATATCTCTATTGGTTTATGCCCACAACTAGGGTTTATGTCCTAGCTGCAACCCTAGGTTTGATTGACCTACTATTGTTTTGATTCAATGGGAATTGATAAATTTATCTTATTAATGTTATCTTTTGTCATCCATAGCTACATGCCCATGGTTTATTTTTAAACATTGGATTGATTAGTGATATTCTTGTTGATGCTTAATTTCATTTTATTTTACCCTTTCTCAAGCTATCATAAGTATTCCATGTCTCAATTGCCTTACCTATTTGATTTTGAACATCATCTTGCCTTTAGAAATTTGCGATTTCATTACATCATTTGTATCTCGAAGATGCATTTGTCTTGAGTCTTTGTACTAGTATTTATGCAAGAAAGGAAGGAACCAAGGTTTTGGGGGGGAAATTAGAGGATACTTGAAGTGTTGATGTTTGAGTCCTTCAGCGAGATGGAGGTAGATCCTAGGGCACGTGACAAAGAAACCCTATAGGATACTTGGAGCTCTTTGCTTAGAGAGCTTGTGTGAGGCATGTGTTTGTCCTAAAGTCTGCTAAGTAGACTATAGGGTAGCAGTGTTTAGGCACCTAAGAAATCAAAGACTATTTTTGTAGTTTTATGGATAACAATATGAAAGTTAAGAATTTAAAAATAGGTACAGAGAACAAATATCTGAAAACATCATATAATACATGCATAAGGACAATATTTTACAGAAGGAATGCTAGTACTAATTTTAGGATACAAGAGATAGGTTAAAATCATATAAACACAAAGAATAAATAGACAATTCATTAATGCATCATATGTAAAAGTACAGGTGCTCAAAAATACATTTCAAACATCATTTTAGCATAAATATTCACTTTCCAACACATGCATCTATATAGAAGACATCTATATAAATAAACATCCAAACAAGGGTTCAGAAAGAACCACAAAATATCAACACAATATATAGTTTAAACCTAGCTCCAAATAGATACTAAATCATTCATTCAGTAAAGAAGTTCTTACACACATAAAGTATTACAAAACTGTACAAGTTTCTAGCATATGACGACCCTCATGTGTCTCCCTTTGTTTAAACAAAATATTACAATATATAGGAAAAAGGTAAGATTAAAAGTTTTTTTGTAGATCCATCTTTTGAGGATTTAGCTTCCAAAAATAGAGAAGTATCTATCTTAAAAGATCTAATTCATCTAAATATGACAAGAGTCAAAATTATAATAAGCTAGACATTAGATCAAAGTCTTCTAGATGCCTCAACTAATGTAGCTAATCCATCCAATGCATGTGCCTTCCTTTTCAATCTGTTGCACTCCTTCTGCATCTGACTCAACATCCTTTCAAGCTTCTCTTTATCTTTAACAAGCCGATCATTATGTTCTTGTACCATTTTCCTTATCTTTACTGCTTCCTCTGTGATATTTTCATTATTGAAACCTGTTTACCCTTTTGAGGACTCACCCATTTCAACTTCAACAACCAATTTTCCTCTCACCTCCGAAATCATTGATGTTGTTCTTGATAGAACCAATAATTTTGAGAAAATTCAAAACCAATTTCAAGATACAAGTGGTGACAAAAAGTTTTACCTTTTATTCAATTAACCATTGAACCAAATCCACTCATTCCAACACACTCTTGGATTCAGAGTGTAAAGAGAAATCCAAATGTTAACCTCCATTATTACATTATGGCAAACAAATATGGGATAACATAGAACTTCTACCTGCCCACATGAGGTGCTGAGGGAAGAGGCTATACAACTACTGGCGGTTTCAATTGTACATTGAATACAAGTTGCCAAAAGTCAATCAGAACCCTACGAAATGTTCCTATTGTATGGATAGAAAACACCCACCAATGCAAGCACAAAGATAAAGATAGTAAGGACTAACATCTGAGTTCTAGAGCCAAGAACATAAGAAAATAGAGACTTGTGTGAAGGATATCGAAAAACATCTACATGAATGTATTTCCATCCTGTCTCCTCTTGATCATCCATTGACTCCTCATCATGAGAGTATTTGATAAAATCATTCTTCAAAATGTGTATGAGAATTGTGGCCAAGAATCTTGTCAGGAGAAGACCAGTTACACACGAATTGATAATGGAGAACCAATGAATTTCCAAGTAATGTGGAAAAAATGAAGGTTTTGCATATTTATCCATTCGGTGTTCAAAGGGAAGGTATGTTTTTTTTCCATTTAATGGAGTACATAAACTCAACCTCAATGTATTTGTCCTCAGTAATATCCACTGCATACTGAGGATCTGTGTGAAAACTTATTTCAATTATTTGGTCATCGTTATATAAGATATCAAAGTGCACATGTCTGTAAAGAAAATACCTAAGTTCCTTCTCATCTCCCTTATTTTCATTTTCAATCTTTCCAACCAAACCCCATATAGGAAGATCATCATAGTACATCTGGAAGTAGTAATTATTCTTAACAACTTCCCTGAACTTTGCTACATTCTCTTTTGTAAGCTTCTTCTTGCAAAGGGAATTGGTCTCTTTGTCCACCTAGAAATGTAGCTAATACCTAGCATCAACTATGCGATCACCATTCAATACTTCTCGAAGATCCTCCTTCTTTTCAGTCACATGATTTGGAGCACATAATGGAAAAACGGTAAGTCTCACTGGGATTCTGAAAGGGGCCAACCTTGTTGAAATACAAGGACACCTCGTCTTTCACTTTGTAACTGTGATCCGATGCGCTCCTTACCAATACAAAGCACAATTCCATAACAAGCCACCACAAAGGTTTGAATCATGATATTCTCTTGTCTGGTGAATAGGGTCTTCAATAATCCAAACTTTTCGAGGAATTTGGTCCATGATTTGATGAAAAAAAACCTCAAAAATCCGGTAGAAACATTGAGAGAAGGAATGATTCCGATTGTGAGGTTCAATTTAATTACAATTATACAAAAAATAATATCCATTGTCCAGAACCCCTTCTCCCAATTTCTCACCAGCCTTAGACATAGCTCGATAATAAAAGACGCGGAGGTGTTGGTTCTTATCCTTGTACATAAGTCTCTGAAACATTTACATTCTGAGACCAGAGTTGATGGAGTTGGGCCTTCAATGTATTTTTAACTGTTTCTCTTCAAGGGACATTTTTCTCAGTAATTCTTTACGAAAACCCTCTTTGATCTCTGCATATTCTGAAAATGGTCATCGCTGTTTGCATCGAACTGATAAGGTACATAGCATTGAGTTCGAAATGATCTTTGAATATGGAGCTCTTCCAGGTGTAACTCAGATCCAACTGTTGGATTGTAAGCTAGAACAAACCCCAAAGACTGAACAAATTCATTATTTTTTGATAACCCTGCGCATAACCCTAACCTTGGCAAGCTGGCATCACACATGTACATGAATGATGAGATGCACTACCAGCTTGTGTTAAAACATAGGATATAAAAAGACATTGCATTCATTTTCATTATATGAAAATACATTTATTAATCTAAAGGAGTTTATGTCTTAAACTAATATATTTGTAAATGAAAAAGTATATTTTGAAATGAAATCAAAGTAGCCCAAACATAGGAGAATAAGAAAATCAACAAGGGGTAAACGTGTCTAAGGTAGAAAAGTAGGCCTAGGGAAAATAGATAACATACCTAATACAAACACTGGCTCCATTTGGGGGATGGAATTTCCCTGTGATTTGCCAAGAACTGTAGACCAAGGGACTTTACTTCTGCCAACTGCTACTGATTCATTGCGCTATGGAGTCATTTACCAAATCTCTGCAAATTTTTCAAACTCTGAACACACCTCTGAAAGGAAAAAATACTGTCACAAGCCAACATACTGAAAATAATCTACATGCTCATATGGCGAGATTATTCTTCCACCTATTCCTACTTCTAATCGGTAGAAAATAACTAATTAGGTGTAATCATACTTCCAGTGAAGCCATGATAGCATGCAACCGATTGTAACAACTTCTTGCAGGTAGATAGAAATCAAAGAAGAATTTAACATATGGAACATAAATTTAATTTGCAATGCATATTCTACTTTGATTCCAAATTCTAGAAGGATGAAACTTTATGATAACCATGAGTCCGTGTAAATGGCAACTGGGCCCCTTCGATTGTGCAGTTGATGTAAAAGAGAAGGATTCCCCCATATATTTTATGCTACATGGAAGATATCAGACTTCTTTTCTTGAAATGTTGAAAATGAAGAAGCAAAAAACAAAACATTGCTACCCTTATCTTCAACTATAGTAACCCCATTTTGTTAAGTGTTTCCTTCAGAAACAATAGATACAAGTTTATTGATTTCTGGAGACTGCTGTTCAACAACTGGTAAAGAAGAAATATGTGTAAGCTTCTCTTCTAACTCCTTTCCATCTCCTTCATTGTTTTTTAAAACATCTGAATCATATTTTCCATATAATGCTTCGCTACTGAAAAATTCCATAGGGGTTGATTCAGAAGACTGTTGCTCTGAATTATTCAGACACATGTCATAAATGAACTGACTTGTATAACTATCAAAACGATCTTTGACACAGTTAACTTGAAAAATATCTCCAATAGTTTTATGATTAAAAATATGTTGAAAATTATCTTGAACAACGGGATGATCATCAAATAATTTGGGAAGAATAATTTCATCCTTTGAAATAGAATCAAGGGCATCTTTAATTCAATAGTCATCAACACCAAATTTAACATTGTCTTGCAAATCTTCATCAACAGTGTGATTTTCAACATTTTCTTCAATATAGAGTTGAGCTTCACAAGGGTTTTCAACAATAAACTCTACATGATAATGATGTCTTGAATCCTGAAAAATATCAAATATCTCATGGACCTTTTTTTTAGAAAAAAATCATCATGAATTTCATGAGTAAGTCTATATTGATCATTATTACTAAGAGATTTCTTGCACTTAAATTTCTCACAACAGTCCTCTAAAAGGAGATCAACAGAATAAATCCTCTTGCAATAGACATAAAAGACAACATGGAAATATTTTTTTGATGAAATGCTAGAGATAGGAAGAGATCAATACCACTGTCTTGCATCTCCCTCCAAGGAATACATAAACATTTTCAACAATACATCCTAGTGATGAATATCGAGCTGGTCCATGTATTGATGAAAATCAATCAAGTGTTGTGCTGGATGGTCATGATCATGTCCTCTAAATCTTGGAAGAAAGTCTCCACATTTATCCATAGTAGGCACATCATTTGGAAAATTCAGATCATCTAAAAAATTGAAAGGTGCAATCCTTGCAGCCACAATGGTTTCCATGGTTTTTGACATTTTGAACCGGTGGAGTCACCAACAGATCCTTCCTCCGTGAAGTCAACGGTGAAAAAATTGTAGTATAAAGCGTGTAACCAGCCCTTTTTCACCATCAAAGACTAGATCTAATCATTGTTGAGCTAAGGCAAAAAATCTAGGCTTCCTTCCCCAGTATGGTTGCCAAAATATGTTTGTCCTAAAGTCTGCTAACTAGACTACAAGGTAGCAGTGTTTAGGCATCAAAGACTGTTTTTGTGGTTTTATGGATAACAATATAAAATTCAAGAATATAAAAACAACTACAGAGAACAAAATTCTGAAAACATTAGATAATACATGCATAATGAAAATATTTTATAGAAGGAATGACAGTACAAGTTTCAGGATACAGGAGATAGGTTCAAAGCATAAAAACACAAAGAATAAATAGACAGTTCATCAATGCATGATATGTAAAAGTACAGGTGCTCAAAAATACATTTCAAACATCATTTTAGCATAAGTATTCACTTTCCAACATAGGAATCTATATAGAATACATCTATATAAATAAACATGAAAACAAGCGTTCAAACAGAACCACATAATATCAACAAAATATATAGTTTAAACCTAACTCCAAATAGATAATAAGTCATTCATTTAGTAAAGAAGTTCTTACACAGATAAAGTATTGCAGAATTGTACAAGCTTCCATCATACGACGACCCTCATGTGTGTCCCTTTGTTTAAGCAAAATATTACAATATATAGGAGAAAGGTAAGATTAAAAGTTTGTTTGTAGATCCACATTTTAAGGATTTAGGTTCCAAAAATAGAGAAGTATCTATCTTAAAAGATCTAATTCAGCTAAATATGACAAGTGTCAAATTTATACTAAGCTGGACATTAGATCAAAGTCTTCTAGTTGCCTTAGCCAGTGTAGCTAATCCATCTAATGCATGTGCCTTCCTTTGCAATCTATTGCACTCCTTCTGCATCTGACTCAACCTCCTTTCAAGCTGCTCTTTATCTTTAACAAGCTGATCATTCTATTCTTGCACCATTTTCCTTCTCTTTACTGCTTCCTCTTCAATATTTTGATTATTGAAATTTGTTTTCCCTTTTGAGGACTCACCCATTTCAACTTCAGCAACCAATTTCCCTCTCACCTCCGAAATCATTTATTTTTTTCTTAACATAACCAATAAATTTAAGAAAACTCAAGACCAATTTCAAGATACAAAGTGTTGACAAAAACTTTTACCTTTTCTTCAATTAACCATTGAACCAGATCCACTCACTCCAACACACTCTTGTATTCCGAGTGTAAAGAGAACTCCAAATTTTAATTTCCATTATTACATTATGGAAAATGAATATCGCATAATAGATAACTTCTAAGGCTTCCCACATGAGGTGCCGAGGGAAGAGGCTGTACAGTTGCTAGTGGTTTCAATTGTACATTGAATGTGAGTTGCCAAAATTCAATCAAAATCCTACGAAATGATCTTGTTGTATGGATAGAAAATACCCACCAATGCAAGCACTAAGATGAAGATAGTAAGGAATAACAACCAAAGCCAAGAACATAAGAAAATAGATACTTGTGTGAAGGATATCGAAAAACATCTCCATGAAGGTATTTCCATCCTGTCTCCGCTTGATCATCCATTGACTCCTCATCACGAGAGTATTTGATAAAATCTTTCTTTAGAATGTGCATGAGAATTGTGGCCAGGAATCCCGTCAAGAGAAGAACAGTTACACACGAATTGATAATGTAGAACCAATAAATTTCCAAGTGCTATGGGAAAAATGAAGGTTTTACATATATATCCATTCGATGTTCAAAGGGAATGTCGGTTTTTTATTTATTAACGGAGTACATAAACTCAACCTCAATCTCTTTGGCCTTGGTAATATCCTTTGCATACTAAGGATATGTGTGAACAATTATTTTAATGAATCGATTGTTGTTATATAAGATATCAAAGTGCACATGTCTATAAAGCAACTACCTAAGTTCCTTCTCATTGCCCTTATTTTCATTTTCAATATTTGCAACAAAACCCCATATAGGAAGATCATCATAGTACATCTGGAAGTAATAATCATTTTTAACAGCTTCCCTGAACTTTGCTACATCCTCTTTTGTAAGCTTCTTCTTGCAAAGGGAATTGGTATCCTTTTTCACCTGGAAATGTAACTGATACCTAGCATCAACCATGCAATCACCATTCAACACTTCTCCAATGGCCTCCTTCTTTTCAATCACATGATCTGGAATCAAAATGGTACGTCTCATTGGGATTCTGAAAGGGCCTGACCTTGTTGACATACAAGGGCACCTCATCTCTCACTTTGTAATTGTGATTCGATGCGCTCCTTACCAATACAAAGCACAATTCCATAACAAGCCACCACACAGGTTTGAATCACAGTATTCTCTTGTCCGGTGAATGGGGTGTGAACAGGGTCTTCAATAACCCAAAATTTTCGAGGAATTTGGTCCATGTTTTGATGAAAAAAAACCCAACAATCTGGTAAAAACATTGAGAAAAGGAATGATTCCCATTGTGAGGTTAAATTTCATTACAATGATACAAAAAATAATATCCGTTGTCCAAAACCCCTTCTCCCAATTTCTCAATAGCCTTAGACAGAGCTCAATAATAAAGACAATGATGGTGTTGGTTCTTATTCTTATACATGAGTCTCTGAAACATTTACATTCTCATACCAGAGTTGAAGGAGTTGGGAATTCATTCACTTTTCTACCTGTTTCTTTTCGTGAGACATTTTTCTCAACAATTCTTTACTAAAACCCTCTTTGTTCACTGCACATTCTGAAAATGATCATCACTGTTTGCATTGAATTGATAGGGTACAGAGCATTGACTTCAAAATGGTCTTTGAATATGGATCTCTTCCAGGTGTAACTTAGAGCCAACTGTTAGCTTGTAAGCTGGAAGAAACCCTAAAGACTGAACAACATTATTTTTTGATAACCCCGCACATAACCCTAACCTTGGCAAGTTGGTAGCACCCATGTACATGAATGATGAGATGCGCTACCAACTTGTGTTAAAACATAGGATATACAAAGACATTGCATTCATTTTCATTATATGAAAATAAATTTCTTAATCTAAAGTAGTTTAAGTCTTAAACTAATATATTTGTAAATGCAAAAAGATATTTTAAAATGAAATCAAAGCAGCCGAAACATAGGTGAATAAGAAAATCAACAAGGGGAAAAAATGTCTAAGGTAGAAAAAGTAGGCCTAGGGAAAATAGATAACAGTCCTAAGACAAACAACATGCTGATTGAAATAACAAAATTGGACTTGATGCTGTTGGTGCTAGCTTTTTGTATATCCTTTGGTGTGGCTAGAGAGAATGGTGGGTAGTCAGACATGCAAAACACAAAGGAAGGTTGCAGGTTGACAGTAGCTCTAAGACTATCTTGAATTATGTCTTGCAAATGAAAATGGATCTTGAACATAAATAGGTTTGTGGAACTTGATTTCAACGACTTCTATCCAAAAATATAACTATGTAAGAATTGTGTGCTTATCTATATATTGTTGGTGCTTACTTTCATTTTATTTTACCTTTTCTCATATTGTCATAAGTAAGTGACAAATGGATAATTCCTTACCTTGTCAGAGGCTTGGAAACTAGTCTTAAAATGGAAAAATAGTATGGGTTATAATTTAAAAATTATAGATAATACCATCACTAGTACGAGCTGTCCTAATATCAATAGCATTTTCAATGAAATATTCCAAAGACAATGATTATGGAAAAATATGGACAACTAGTACATATGTCATACCTGTACAGAAAGGGATGTCGGTTTGAAAAGTTGTACAACAACACATTGATAATTAAGTTTTTCAAGTTGTATAGAGACCCAATAAAACACGTTTTTATGACCATTTGTGCGTAGCTTGACACCCCCAAGGATGAAGCTATATATGGGACTTGCCACACAACATGTCAATATTTATTATATATGTTCACATGAATATACTCATGTCCATATGACAACATGTTACTTTAAGTAGCATACCATTTTATCAAGTTGTATTGATGCTTCTTATGATTACAACTTAGGTAGTAGAAGTTTTATATATCCTACACCAAATACGGGTAATCATGGGAAATCAAGATAATAACAAGAATTGGAAAAGCTCAAAAACTACCATCCCATTTACAAGAAGTGGTGGCATATTGAACTTACCCTTACTTGCACTTTTGTTAAACCTAGATATTTATAGTTGGAATCCTCTTCATATTCTCTATTTAGATGGAAAGACCTTGTGTAGGGTCCCCCACAACTACAACATATTACAAATATTATTAGTACCATAAAAAATGATGATAAGAGATAGAACACATATTCCAAAACTTTAAAGACTACATTATTTTGCTAACAAACTTGTGAATTGAAAGACATCACCAACTCGTTTATTTCATTAGCTTGTAGAAAAAATTAGATGAAATCTAACAAATGTAATAAATTTTGTTCATCCTAGTTCCATTATAAATAAGAAATGCAAAGATTACATTCTAGCATTTCACATGTTGCAACAAGTATAGTTTGAGGTCTTCACTCAATCAATTATCTAGAAATGTACCATAACTTGAACTAAAACCCTCCCAAATCTTAGAATGGCACAATTTTACATTTGGAATAAATTGGGCAAGGACCCATGCCTCATGTGAACTTCCTAATCTCTTAAATACAAGTGATTTAGACTATGAACACCCTAAACTCTCTTGTTATTGGTTTGCATATTCTCTCTAGAACACTTATGGATTCTCCCTATATTACTGCACCCATAAATAATCTCTAATACACTTCTTAGGTTGTAATGTTGTGCTACCCTAACATTTTTTTCTTCTTCTTGTTTATTACAGGAATTAGAGTTTGTTGGTTGGTTCAATTTCATCCTTGCGGTCTCTTATGAACCTCAACATGGTATACAAGAGAGCATGGGAATCTCTCACTCATTTCTCTATTGGTTTATGCCCACAACTAGGGTTTATGTCCTAGCTACAACCATAGGGTTTATTGACCTACTATTGTGTTGATTCAATGGACATTGATAAAATTATCTTATGAATCTTATATTTTGTCATCCATAGCTACATGCCCATGGTTTATTGTTAAACATTGAATTGATTAGTGATATTCTTGTTGATGCTTAATTTCATTTGATTTTACCCTTTCTCAAACTATCATAAGTATTCCATGTCTCGATTTCCTTAGCTATTTGATTTTGAACATCACTTGTCCTTAATCCATTTGCGAGTTCATTACATATTTTGAAATGTTAATGCTTGAGGGCCTTTTGTGAGATGGAGGTAGATCTTAGTGCACGTGACAAAGAAACTCTAGAGGATACTTGGAGATATTTTCTTAGAGAGCTTGTGCGAGTCATGCTTAGTGAAATAACAAAATTGGACTTGATGGTGTTAGTGCTAGCTTGTTGTAGAGCCTTTGGTGTGTCTAGAGATCATGGTGGGTAGTCAGACATGCAGACCACAAAGGAAGGTTGCAGGTTGACATGATCTCTATCATCGCCATGAATATACAAGGACATTCTAACAATTGTTGGGCAAGAGATAATATGTGCATAGATCTATAGGATCCATTATGTCCTACAAATGAAAATGGATATTGAACATAAATAGGTTTGTGGAATTTGATTTCAACGAATTCTATCTGACAATATCACTATGTAAGAATTGCTTTCTGATGTATATATTGTTGGTGCTTACTTTAATTTTATTTTACCTTTTCTCAAACTGCCATAAGTAAGTGAGAAATGGATAATTCCTTACCTTGTCAGAGGCTTGGAAACTAGTATAAAAAACAAAAATAGTATGTGTTCTAATTTAACAATTATAGATAGTACCAACACTAGTATGAATTTTCCTAATATCCATAGCATTTTCAATGAAATATTCCAAATACAATGATTACAAAAAAATATGGACAACGAGTACAATATGTCATACATGTAGAGTAAGAGATGTCAGTTTCAAAAGTTGTGCAACCTCATGTTGATCATTAAGTTTTGTAAGTTGTATAGTGACCTAGTCAAGTAGGTCTTTATGACCATTTGTGCCAAGCTTGACACTCCCCAAGGATGAAGCTATATATGGGACCTGCCACACACCATGCCAATATATATTATATATGTTCACATGAATATACTTATGTCCATAAGACAACGTGTTACTTTAAATATCATACCATTTTATCAACTTGTACTGATACTTCTTATGCTTACAACTTAGGTATTAGAAGTTTTGTATACCCTGCACCAAATACGAGAAATCATGGGAAATCAAGATAATAACAAGAATTGGAAAATCTCAAAAACTAGTATCTCGTTTACAAGAAGTGTGTTAAATTTTTATATGCTTAGCTAAAACATCAGTATTTCATTTCATTTCCATAACAAAATCATATAAACAGGATCACTGAAAGAAACAGTATCACAAGAACAACACAAATTTATCCTGGGAAAAACCCAACAAAAGCTTCCTCAATATAGATGCCCCAAAAGGTAAAAAGGTAAAACCAACAAGGAGATCAAAAAACCTGATCCTCCTCCTTCTCCAGCTACTTCTCTCCTCCACAAGTGTGCTACTCAAGTGAGAGTGTGTGCTCCAAATGAGGAGCGCTACACCTCTATTTATATTCATTCGTTCACTTAAGTTAACTCATTCGACATGTAGGCTCGAGTGAAGTCATGTAGGCTCGGGTTACACATGTAGGCTCAAGTAACCACATTGGGGTGATGATGACCCACCTTTACAATTAGAGGGGACTACCTCATGACTCTTATTAGTTCTTCCGATTAGGAGCATAGGGGTACAATGTAATACAAGTGGTTCTCCCGGTAGGACCATCGGGGTCCACAAAAATATATATATAGAATATTCTTCGAAGTTACAACATTTCAACACTCCCCCTTAACAAGAAGGGTATTCTACAACAACATAAACAACAAGAGTAGGAGAGAGATAGGGGACATCATCAACATCATCAGGGTAGCACATCTATAAATCATTGGAATATTTTGAACATCATGTAGTCTTCATCATCGTTAATTCTTTGACTTCTTCGATCAACAACATCTTCAGCATTTTGATCTTTCAATCAGCAATGACATCTTCAGCACTTTGACCTTTTGATCAACAACATCTTCAACACTTTGACTGTTCGATCAGCAACAACATCTTCAGCATTTTGATCTTTCAATCAGCAATGACATCTTCAGCATTTGGACCTTTCGATCAGCAACATCTTCAGTACTTTGACTGTCTGATCAGCAACAACATCTTCAGCATTTTGACCTTTCGATCAACAACATCTTTAGCACTTTGAATTTTCGATCAACAACAACATCTTCAGCATCTTGACCTTTCGATCAGCAATATCATCATCAACACTTTGACCTTTTGATCAGCACTGACATCATCATCATCATATTCTAATCTGTTGATCAGAATCATCATCACATTCTGATCTTTCAATCGGAAACATCATCATCATACTCTGATCTTTCGATCAGAAACATCATCAACATACTCTGATATTTCGATCAGAAAAATCATCATCATACTCTGATCTTTTGATCAAAAACATCATAATCATAGTGCATCATCATCATACTCTGATTTCTCGATCAGTATGTCATCATCATCATACTCTAATCTTTCGATCAGTATGTCATCATCATCATACTCTGATCTTTCGATCAGTACTTCATCATCATACTCTGATCTTTCGATCAGTACGTCATCATCATCATACTCTGATCTTTCAATCAGTACGACTTCATCATCATCAGCTACAACCTGCAATCCACAACTCAAAGACAAAAAGTCTTTGGATCACTTTTGGACTTAAAGTCCAGGGATGATACAATCCCACCACATTCTCAACAACCGAATTTACCGGATTGATTACGGGAGAATCAGTCCCTATCACTGTAGGACTAAGTCCAAGGATGATGCAATCCTACCACATTCTCGAGGACTAAAGCCACCGGATTGATTACGGGAGAATCAGTCCCTATCACTTTAGGACTATGTCCAAGGATGATGTAATCCTACTACATTCTTGAGGACCGAAGCCACTGGATTGATTATGGGAGAATCAATCCCTATAACTTTAGGACTATGTCCAAGGATGATGCAATCCTACCACATTCTCGAGGACCGAAGCCACCAGATTGATTACGGGAGAATCAGTCCCTATCACTTTAGGACTATGTCCAAGGATGATGCAATCCTACCACATTCTCGAGGACCGAAGCCACTGGATTGATTACGGGAGAATCAGTCCCTATCACTTTGGGACAATGTCCAAGGATGATGCAATCCTACCACATTCTCAAGGACCGAGGTCACCGGATCTATTATGGATAGATGTCCCGGGATGATACAATCCCTCTTCATTCTCGAAGACCAAGGTCTTCGGATCACTTTAGGGAAAGTTCCCAAGGATGATACAATCACACTTCATTCTCGAAGACCGAGGTCTCCGGATCACTTTAGGGCAAGTGCCCAGGGATGATACAATCCCACCACGTTCTCGAGGACTGAGGTCACCGGATCTATTATGGTCAAATGTCCCGGGATGATACAATCCCTCTTCATTCTTGAGGACCGAGGTCTCCGGATCACTTTAGGGAAAATGCCCAGGGATGATACAATCCCACTGCAACATCACTACTCCCCCTTTCGAGGAAGGTATTTCCAAACAACACCAAGCTTGTCTCGAAAGTGTTCGAATTCTACTCGAGGCAGAGGCTTCATCAGTACATCATCATCCAAACCATCATCATCTACATATTTAGTATGTGAATACTAAACTATCACCATCTGTATCTTCAGTATGTGAATACTGAAAGCATCATCATCTATATCTTCAGTATAGAAATACTGAAAGCATCATCATCTCTATATTCAGTATAGAAATACAGAATCACCATCAGCTGTATCCACAGTATGTAAATACTGAAATATCATCTATATCTTCAGTATGGGAATACTGAAATATCATCATCTCTATATTTAGTATAGAAATACAGAATCACCATCATCTGTATCTACAGTATGTAAATACTGAAATATCATCTATATCTTTAGTATGGGAATACTGAAATATCATCTATATCTTTAGTATGGGAATACTGAAATCATCATCATCTATATCTTCAGTATGGGAATACTGAAATATCATCATCTCTATATTTAGTATAGAAATACTAAATCACCATCATCTGCATCTACAGTATCATCATCTTCATCGTATCTTGTATGTAGAAATACCGGATTTCTATGTGTTACGTCGAAACATGAGGTTCTTTGTCATCACAACTATGGTTATCACATAGAATCATTGTAGTGTCCATCTTCAGGTCAAAGAGACCCGATATCATCTTCTGAAGCCATATGGCTTCACAACTTAGTAGAGCAATCTGCTATGTATTCTGCTTCAACCGTGCTAAGAGAAACACTGGACTATTTCCTGCTAAACCATGAACTCATAGCAGACCTCAAACAAAAGCATCTACTTGATGTGATTTTCCTATCTGAGATACTTCCAACCCAACTACATCTGTGTAGCCATACAATCTATACTCATGGCTACCATCATACTATAGACCAAAGTCTATAGTCCCTTTCAGATATCTCATCACATGTTTTGCAGCTACTAGGTGAACCCGTCTTGGTTGAACAAGATATTGAATTAAGGTGTTCACATCAAAACAAATGTCTGGTCTGGTATTTGTTAAGTACTTCAATGACCCAATGATCTGTTTGTAGTGAGTCACATCCGCTAACTCTAATGAGTCATCCGTTAATAGCTTCAGGTTGGAGTCCATGGGTGTGGCCATGACTTTGCATTCCAACATATTGAATCTCTTCAATATCTCTTCCACATACTTTCCCTGGTTGAGAAAGATTTCTTCTAAACTTTTCCATACTTCCAAACCTAGGAAATAATGCATTAACCCAAGGTCTTTCATCTCAAATTCTTCTGCTAGTTTCTTCTTGCTTTCCATGATCTGTTTCTCATTCCCTGTCAAGAATACGTCATCCACATATAGTAATAGAATGATAGGTTCATCTTCTACAACCTTGTAGGAAAGGTTAGGGTTGACTTTACTCTTGGGAAAGTCCATGCTCATCAGGAAACTATCTATTCTTCCATACCAAGCTCTGGGAGCTTGCTTCAGGCCATAGAGGGCCTTATTCAACTTGCATACTTGATTCCATCTGTCTTCAACTTCAAATACTCATGACTATTCTATGTAAAACTCTTCCTAAATAATACCATTAAGGAAGGCTTGTATTTATTTCATCATGGAAGAAACTACCATGATAGTTTTGAAGGAAGTGTACCTTGCTTCTTGGAGTAAGTGTCTCTTTAGAATTAATTCCCTCTTTCTGATAGAAACCTCTAGCCACAAGTATTACCTTACTTCTATCAGCAACATATCTTATCTTGCAAATCCATTTGGAAGATACCACATTCTAAAACATCATTCTAGTATCATAACATCTTCTATGAGTTTGTCTTCTCAGGTCATCAACATATCCTAGTCTTCTGCATTCAACCTTGAAGGTTGGAACCCACTTTACTCTTGGTAAAGTCTCGATCCATCATGAAGCTATCCATCATGTCATACCATGTCGAACTCAGATATAATTTTCTGTAGTCACTCCCCCTGAAGTGGAATATCATCTTCCCTCTTCATTTTGTACAGGTGGTTCTATGCTTGATATATACTGGTCAATAGAGTATGTCATGTCATAGTCTATTATTTCTGAGGAAAATCATGAACCTTTCTTTGTACACTTGTTCTTGTAGATCCATGTGGATGATACTATGTACTTCCCTTATGTCTCAAAATCATATCGTATACATCATTCCCCATGATCAACTGTTATTCTTTGATCATAGCTTCTTTCATAGCATTCTTTTCTTCATCTTGAGTTATCTCTTGTACCCATGGTGGTATTCATCCTTCAAGGTGGATCTACCACTCTCTGAAGCTCTTTCTTCCGTCATGGTGTCTCTGACCCTAGGAGCTTCAAATTCATTCTTATTGGAGTGAATCTTGAATTGTCATCGCTTGTTCTTCGGAACAAGTCTCATCCTTCTTTTCTTGTAGGAGGTTGTACAGGGCCTTTCCTACAATTCAAATGCACCAGTTGCATGGTTAGAACTATTTCATAAAACATATGCATAACGACAAATTCTTATGCATCATGCAATTGTTTAGTCAATACAACATTCATCCATATCTCACATAAACTTTCTAGATGCCTTCCATCTCTACCATGACATCATTGAGATTGTTCACTAATCCAATATGTCAGCAAAGAGGTTTGATAAGTAGCAATGGAGAGTTGTATAGCACCATGAGCTACTTACCCATCACATGCATATTAGTAGTATACAGTCATTAATGCAAACAATCTATCATGCATAACACATCAACTGAATATAATCAAATGTATAACAAAACAATATCATGAAATGACAATTGAAGACTTATCTTTTATTTGTTTTGTGGGTAGAATCCATCTTGATCATTCTGATTTATCATCTTCTTCATTCATGAAATCATCATTTCTTATCCAAATGATAATATGAATAAGAGGTTCTTCAAGAATTGAGTTCTTCATATTCCTCATCGCTTGAGGGATCTTCTTTGAATGGTGAGAGCTTGATCTTCAATTGCTCCCATCTTCTTCTTCTCTTCTTATGAGTCGAGCTGAAAGAAATTACTTCCTTCTAGCATACATTCTTTTCATGAATGAATCCCATGATCCTGGGAGGCCATTCAAGGTGGCTATCACCACTTCTGCATTCTTCACTTCTTCTTCTACCGCTTCAAGTTGTTCTGCATTCTAGATCTTCACATTCTTCAACTGTTTTCTCAAAGCCATCTTCTGATTTAAGTTCTTATCTTCAAATAGCTTGATCAAAGAATCAAAATTCTTTGGTGTCTTTAGGGAAGACACTTGTGGTACAAGTTGATCCGTGATTGAATCAAAAATGATCTTTTTGGCCTTGATCAAGTTCTTCTTGTGTAAGGATTTGAGCCTCATCTCCATATGGAATTGGAACCTCTCTACTCATGCAGGTGTCCAATTCATTTTCTTTAGAGAGATCAAATACTTCCATGCTTGAAATTTGTCAAATTTACCAAGATTATCATCAAGCTGATGTGATAGATCACTTTGAAATGAGAACCTCAAATGCAAATAGCAAAACATTAGATCTTACCGATTTGAGGTGTCCGTCCTGTTTCCAGAGCTAGCTGATCTAGGGTTTGTTAGAGAAACCCTAATTTTAAAAACTTGGAATATTTTAGATATGATTGGATAGAAGGATAGATATATTCAAATGGAGCTGTCCAATGTACTCCTTTTCTAAAAACAGTGGAGGAAATCTCTCGGAATAGGAAGCCCTAGTTTTCCAATTTCTTTTGCAAAAATTCCTGTCACTGCTTCTATTATATCTCCGAAATTACAGCTCCTATATGTCTGAAATTTATCACTGAGGTAACCTCACATGTCCTTGATCCAAAACCATAGGTTTCATCATAATTGGTTTCACCAATTGGGATTTATGATCCTTTTCCCAAGGTGACGTGTTACAGGACTGTTCAGAACATCGAAGTTGTATAGCCTGCCACGTGTCACTGTTTCATAGTCTGGTTCTGTAATTAGGATCAAAAAAATTAAAGTCCATGATATTTATAGAACATCTTTAGGAATTTAATTTGGACCTCTATATCCCACGCTATAGCAAATTTCCCCAGGTGTCCTGTTTAGGGATGAATTCTGGAGGAGGTTGGAACCCTAACTTTGACGGATCATATCTCCCAGAATATAATAAATCTGAGGGTGAATTTTGGAAACAGTGTACATCAGGATTTTATATTCAGCCTTTTCAATTTTCAGCTCCTGAGCCTTCACCAATCGTGGTATATAGTGAATGTACGAAAACATAGCAATTTTAGTATTTAGGGTTTTTCTAGCTCGGGGTCAAACTAGGGTTTGACTTTCCTAGAGTTTCACCCAACCAAAAATATTGATCCAGGTCTCTAAACTTCGATTTTGATGAGGAGAGAAATCTTATGCCAGGATCACTCAAAAATTCCTCTTCAGTAAGAAGCTCTAATTTCCTGCACCAAAAACTGAAAATGCTCGGAATCGAATTCCCCTTCGACAGAAAGATGCACCCTTCAATGGAGAGTCAACCTAGCCTTCTTTTGCTGATCGATTGTGGAGAGAGAACCAAAAAGTAAGAATCCCTAGCTTCTATAGCTTGTGAAAGCTATCCTATTCAGGTTAGCTCTGATACCATGTTAAATTTTTATATGCTTAGCTAAAACATCAGTATTTCATTTCATTTCCATAACAAAAGCATATAAACAAGATCACTGCAAGAAATAGTATCACAAGAACAACACAAATTTATCTTGGGAAAACCCTAAAGGGAAAAACCTAGCAAAAGCTTCCTCAATATAGATGCCCCAAAAAGGTAAAACCAACAAGGAGATCAAAAAACCTGATCCTCCTCCTTCTCCAGCTACTTCTCTCCTCCACAAGTGCGCTACTCAAGTGAGAGTGTGTGCTCCAAATGAGGAGCGCTACACCTCTATTTATATTCATCTGTTCACTTAAGTTAACTCATTTGACATGTAGGCTCGAGTTACACATGTAGGCTCAAGTAACCACACTGGGGTGCTGATGACCCACCTTTACAATTAGAGGGGACTACCTCATGACTCTTATTAGTTATTCTGATTAAGAGCATTGGGGTACAATGTAATTCAAGTGGTTCTCCTGGTAGGACCATTGGGGACCAAAAAAATATACATATAGAATATTTTTCAAAGTTACAATATTTCAACAAAGTGGTGGAATCTTGAACTTACCCTTACTTGCGCTTTTGTTAAACCTAGAGATTTATAATTGGAATCTTCTCCAGATTCTCTATTTGGATGGAAAGACCTCATGTAGGGTCCCTCACAACTACGTCATATTACAAATATTATTAGTAAAATGAAAAATGATGATTAGAAATAGAACTGATATTCCAAAACTGTAAAGACTACATTATTTTGCTAACAAACTCATGAATTAAAAAACATCACCAATTCATTTATGTCCTTATCTTGTAGAAAAAATTAGATGAAATCTAATATATGTAATTAATTTTGTTCATCCTAGTTCTGTTATAAATAAGAAATGAAAAGATTACATTCTAGCATTGTACCTGTTGCAAGAAGTATAGTAAGGTCTGCACTCAATGAATTATCTGGAAATGTACCATAACTGGAACTAATACCCTCCCAAATCCTAGAATGACACAATTTTACATTTGGCATAAATTGGGCAAGGACCCATGCCTCATGTGAACTTCCTAATCTCTTGAATACAAGTGATTTTGACTATGAGCACCCTAAACTCTCTTGTTATTGGTTTTCATCTTCTCTCTAGCACACTTATGGATTCTCCCTATAGTATTTCACCCATAAATCATCTCTAATACACTTATTAGGCTATAATGTTGTGCTACCCTAATATTGTTTTTCTCCTTGTTTATTACAGGAATTAGGGTTGGTTTTTTTGTTCAATTTCATCCTTGTGGTCTCTTCCAAACCTCAACTATTAGAATTAATATGCCACTGATATTCAAGGAATGAGTGCTATTAGATTCTTAATTATTTGCAGTGAAAATGAATGAATAATACCCACTGAACAAAACAAATCTCACAGGAAATAGACAAGAATTGCTCAGTATAATTACAGTATAAGCTTCATTAATCCTAGCAGTATACAACAGTGATACAAATAGGAGAATTCGAATCATTTGGATAGGATTCGAATCACCAACTCAATCTCACTACATGGCTAACTAGAAGTGTCTAAATCACTATCGGCATTCAAAAATCTAACTCCAGATGTTTAATCCAGTCTCTCAATCAGTTACAATCAATCAAACCCGTCTAAATACAATTGTAGGTTAGAATATGCGCCTTCCCACATGCAACCATGCATAACTGGTGCTAACTGAACCAAAGGATATCTAACTGAATATAACTAAAGCATAACTAAACTTGACTAGTCACCAACTGCTAACAACTGAAGGAGGTTGGTGGCGACACTTCAAGTGGCTCCTAAAATGTAGGGATTGGTTTAGGAGGCACATAAACTGCTGCATGAATGTGCAATTAGTTGCAGATAGCCTCAATTTGTGTTTCCCACACTCTAGTGACTGGTACATGTGGCCCCATTAGGCCAAATGGACCCAATGGTACTNGAAAATATAATCTAATATATAGTTTGGGCAAGGGAATATTATAATCCTAGCACCACCCACCCCCCACCCCCCCCACCCTTGAATCCTAACTTGGACAACTGCGGGCCCTGGAAACAAGGAAAAAAGTCACCCATATACAATCTAAAATAATAAAAACTGATTCTTAAGAAACCGTAGGAAATAAGGGAAAACCTCATGGGATCCCCCCCCCTTCAAGATAAGTAGTGAATTAGGAAAACAAGTTTTGAATAAAACTTTGTGAAAAGTTATCTGCAATTTGCAGCACTATGCAGTATCTTGGTTCTTTTGTGCAGCAACATCCTGAGATTGTGCATGTGAACCTATGTATACAAAACAAATGATTATGTTTGGAGGAATCTTCCTCATTGTAAGAATAAGAATATGCTCAACTGAATCAGAAATATAGACAACTACTAGATGAAAACTGGACCCATGTAAAGCAACTGAAATCAACTGATGAGATAGCAAACATTCTTGAGAATTTGAACCATGTGATTAACACCCAAGAAAATTATATATTTCAGCCTTTAAAATTAATCCAGGAGAGGTAAAATCATCCCCAATTGTTAGGAGCAAGTGTCCAGGCGAATGCTGAATGTCTCCATCTTTACTAATTTTGTGGGGAGATGAGCATGTGATCAAATAGATAGGTAGAGAAGCCCTGGGATTGTGGAGAGCGAATTATTGAGATCCATAATCTGATAAAGCTTCATAAATAACCAATAATTCACAAAATATAATATCACCAAACTCATAAGAGGAAACTAACATCAAATCCCCAACAACAAGTTTGAAGGAGACTTGCGGTACTTGATTTGTCACACCAAAATTGATGAGACCAACTACAGGCATGACTGGAGGCTTTTGGAACTTAAAAATTGAACCAAATAATATCATATAATATCCAAATAAGATCATATCAGATCCAAATAATTTCATATCATATCCTAGAGTGTGGAATGATATCAAATTCCCAGCAACAATTTTGAAGGAGACTTGCGGTACTTGATTTTTCACACCAAAATTGATGAGAACATCTACAAGAATTACTAAAAGATATTGAAACTTAAAACCTGAACCAAATAATATCATATCAGATCCAAATAATTTTATATCATATCCAAGAGTGTGGATCAAATCCAAGTGCTTCACCGAGATGGTAGATGCACAATTTTCTCCTTCTTCAAAACTATGAGTATTGGTGCATTCAATGATGTAGGAATTTCCTAGAACCTCAAAATCAATGAGAGCGAATGGATCAATCCTAAAATATTATATTATTTCCAAAATATCCAAGTATCCATAAAATATAATATCATTAATCTCATAAAAGAATACAGACATCAAATCACCACCAACAATTTCGAAGGAGAATTAAGGTACTTGATTTTTCACACCATAATTGACGAGAACAACTACAAGCATGACTGAAGGCTCTTGAAACTTAAAAATTGAACCAAATAATATCATATCAGATGCAAATAAGTTCATATTATATACAAGAGTGTGGAACAATGGTTCCAAGTTCCCCACTGAAATGGTAGATGCACAATCTTCACCTTTTTCAACAAAATTATGAATATTGGTGTATGAAATCATGTAGGAATTTGTTGGAATATCAAGATAAAAGAGAGTGAATGGATCAATACTAAAATATTATATTTATTCCAAAATATCCAAATATTCACAAAATATAATATCAACAAACTCATGAGAGAAAACTGACATTAAATCATGAGCAGTAATTTTGAAAGAGACTTTTGGTACTTGATTCTTCACACCAAAATTGATGAGAACAACTACAAGCATTACTGAAATCTATTCAAACTTAAAACTTGAACCAAATAATATCAGTTCAGATCCAAATAATATCATATCATATCCAAATAATTTCATAGCATATCCAAGAGTGTGCTTCACTGAGATGGTAGATGCATAACTTTCTCCTTCTTCGAAATTGCGAGTATTGGTGCATGCAATCATGTAGGAATTTGCTGGAAGATCTAGATCAATAAGAGTGAATGTAACACTCCAAAAATATGATATTATTTCCAAAATATCCAAATTATTACTTATTTTCACACCAACAACAACATTAGAGGGAGAGAAACCGAATTCCTCTTCATTTTTTGAAGCAATCAATGGCAAACTTTGCACATAATTTAAAAAAGAATCACTGGAGAATGTTTGCATATAATGGATGGAGAGTTTTTATTCAACAACAGAGATTCAAATTTCTTCTTTTGGATCATCCATATGATAATATCAGATATCATAGATCTCATAAACTTCCAGAGCAGTAGGAGAAGGAGTTACTCCAAGGAGAATTTTTTCACACCAAAATTGATGAGAACAACTACAAGCATTACTGAAATCTATTCAAACTTAAAACTTGAACCAAATAATATCAGTTCATATCCAAATAATATCATATCATATCCAAATAATTTCATAGCATATCCAAGAGTGTGCTCCACCGAGATGGTAGATGCATAACTTTCTCCTTCTTCAAAATTGCGAGTATTGGTGCATGCAATCATGTAGGAATTTGCTGGAAGCTCTAGATCAATAAGAGTGAATGTAACACTCCAAAAATATGATATTATTTCCAAAATATCCAAATTATTACTTATCTGCACACCAACAACAACATTAGATGGAGAGAAACCGAATTCCTCTTCATTTTTTGAAGCAATCAATGGCAAACTTTGCACATAATTTAAAAAAGAATCACTGGAGAATCTTTGCATATAATGGATGGAGAGTTTTTATTCAACAACAGAGATTCGAATGTCTTCTTTTGGATCATCCATATTAGAATATCAGATATCATAGATCTCATAAAATTCCAGAGCAGTAGGAGAAGGAGTTACTCCAAGGAGAATTTTTTCAATTCGAATTGACTGTGTGGAAGATTCTACTTCTTCTTCATCTTGAACAAATCCATCAGAGAGAGTAGAGGTCAATAATTTTGAATAAATAAATATTGTGGTGCTGGGTGTACTCTCCAAATTGCTATAATGCTCCTCATTATGCTTTCCAAAGGTTCTATCCAATTCTATCCAGAGATCCTTTGGGTATTCAACATAATCAATAAGGTAGCGCAAGCTTGGAGAAAAGGACATACATATTGTTCCAAAAGTTCTATCACTGACATTTAGCCAGTCATTCTCATCTTCATACAAATATTTACCAAGTCCAATAGATACATCATAGACCTTATGCCTTTCGAGATGAAATCATCTTAAATTTCCATTCTGAATATCTTGCGAATGGAGTAAGAAGAGGAACTGGAAATATCAAATCCATATGAAGTTGAACCTGCAAAATATCACTGCAAAACCAAAAATAATTCGCACTATGTAAGAATAAATCCTTCTCTATCTATCGACATGTACACTTTTTCGGGGTTCGTCACGCCCGCATCGCCACTTTGAATGAATCCAGAGTTAGCAAGGAACTCTTTGCTGGAATTTTGTGGAAACCCAGCTTCTTCTAGTGTACAATGGAGAGTGGGCAGACTCCAATCTTTCCTGAGGAGGCTCAGATACCATGTTAGAATTAATATGCCATTGATCTTCAAGCAATGAGTTCTATTAGATTCTTAATTATTTGTAGTGAAAAGGAATGAATGATACCCACTGAACAAAACAAATCTCACATGAAGTAGACAAGAATTTCTCAGTATAATTACAATATAAACTTCATCAATCCTAGTATTATACAACAATGTTACAAATAGGAGAATTCGAATCATGTGGATAGGATTTGAATCACCAACTCAATCTGATTGCATTGCTAACTAGAAGTGTCTAAATCACTATTGGATTTGAACAAGCTAACTACAGATGTCTAATTCAGTCTCTCAATCAGTTACAATCAATCAAACCAGTCTAACTGCAGTGGTAGGTGAGAAGTAGGTTAGAATAGGCGCCTTTCTACATGTAGCCATGCATAATCGACACTAACTGAACTGGAGGATATCTAACTGAATGTAACCGAAGCATAACTAAGATTGACTAGTCACCAATAGCCAACAACTAAAGGAGGTTGGTGCCAGCACTGAGAGTGGCTCCTAAAATGTAGGGATTGGTCTAGGATGCACATAAACTGATGCATGAATGTGCAATCAGTTGCAGATATCCTCAATATGTGTTCCCCACACTCTAGTGAATGGTAAATGTGACCCCATTAGGCCAAGTGGACCCAATGGTACTAGTGGACCCAATAATAACTAAATCAATCCTATGTTAGAAAAATATAATCTAATAGACAGTTTGGACAAGGGAGGATTATAATCCTAAAATGACACAAATTTACATTTGGCATAAATTGGGCAAGGCCCCATGCCTCATATGAACTTCCTAATCTCTTGAATACAAGTGATTCAGACTATGAGCACCCTAAAATCTCTTGTTATTGGTTTTTGTATTCTCTCTAGAACACTTATGGATTCTCCCTATAGTAGTGCACCCATAAATCATCTCTAATACACTTCTTAGGTTGTAATGTTGTGCTACCCTAATATTGTTTTTCTCCTTGTTTATTACATGAATTAAGGTTTTTTGTTTGGTTCACTTTCATTCCTGCGGTCTCTTACAAGCCTCAACATGGCATACAAGAGAGTGTGGGAATCCCTTACTCATATCTCTATTGGTTTATGCCCGCAACTAGGGTTTATGTCATAGCTGCAACCCTAGGGTTTATTGACCTATTATCATGTTGATTCAATGGACATTGATACAATTATCTTATCAATCTTATATTTTGTCATCCATAGCTACATGCCCATGGTTTATTGTTAAACATTGGATTGATTAGTGAAATTCTTGTTGATTCTTAATTTCATTTGATTTTACACTTTCTCAAACTATCATAAGTATTCCATGTCTTGATTGCCTTACCTATTTGATTTTGAAAATCATCTTTCCTTGAATCCATTTGTGAGTTCATTGCATCATTTGTATCTCGAAGATGCATTTGTCTTGAGTCTTTGTACTTGTATTTATGCAAGAAAGGAAGAAACCAATGTTTTGGGGGAAAAAAGTAGAGGATACTTGAAGTGTTAATGTTTGATTCCTTTTGCGAGATGGGTATATCCTATGGAATTTGACAAAGAAACCCTAGAGGATACTTGGATCTATTTGGTTAGAGATCTTGTGTGAGGCATTCTTAGTGAAATAAAAAAATTGGACTTGATGGTGCTGGTGCTAGCTTGTTGTAGATCCTTTGGTGTGGCTAGAGAGCATGCTGGGTAGTCATACATGAAGACCACAAAGGAAGGTTGAAATTTGATAGGAGATATAGCACTGTCATGATATACAAGGACATTCTGACAATTGTGGGGCAAGAGATAACATGTGCAAAGATCTACAAGATCCACTATGTCTTGCAAATGAAAATGGATCTTGAACATAAATAGGTTTGCGGAAATTGATTTCAACGACTTCTATCTGACAATATCATTATGTAAGAATTGCTTTCTTATGTATATATTCTTGGTGCTTACTTTCATTTGATTTTACCTTTTCTCAAGTTGTCATACGTAAGTGAGAAATGGATAATTCCTTACCTTGTTAGAGGCTTGGAAACTAGTCTGAAAAAGGAAAAAATAGTATGTGTTCTAATTTAACAATTATATATAATACTATCACTAGTATGAATTGTCCTAATATCCATATCATTTTCAATGAAATATTCAAAAGACAATGTTTATAAAAAAAATATGGATAACTAGTACAATATGTCATGCCTGTAGAGCAAGGGATGTCGGTTTCAAAAGTTGTACAACATCACGTTGATCATTAAGTTTTGTAAGTTGTATAGTGACCCAGTCAAACATGTATTTATGACCATTTGTGCCAAGCTTGACACCCCCAAGGATGAAGTTATATATGGGGCCCGACACACACCATGTCAATATATATTATATATGTTCACATGAATATACTCATGTCCATAAAACAATGTGTTACTTTAAATAGCATACCATTTTATCAAGTTGTAGTGATTCTTCTTATTCTTACACCTTAGGAAGTAGATGTTTTTTAAATCCTACTCCAAATACTAGTAGTCATGGGAAATCAAGATAATAAAAAGAATTGGAAAATCTCAAACTAGCATACCATTTACAAGAAGTGGTGGCATCTTGAACTTACCCTTACTTGCACTTTTGTTAAACCTAGAGATTTATAGTTGGAATCCTCTCCAGATTCTCTATTTGGATGGAAAGACCCCATGCAGAGTCCCTACCAATTACATCACATTACAAATATTATTAGTACCATGAAAAATAATGATAAGAGATAGAACTGATATTCCAAAACTGTAAAGACTACATTATTTTGCTAACAAACTCATGAATTTAAAAACATGACCAATTAATTTATTTCCTTAGCTTGTAGAAAACATTAGATGAAACCTAACATATGTAATAATTTTTTTCATCCTAGTTCCATTATAAATAACAAATGCAAAGATTAAATTATAGCATTGTACCTATTGCAACAAGTATAGTAAGGTCTTCACTCAATGAATTATACAGAAATGTACCATAACTAGAACTAACCCCCCCCCCCAAATCCTAGAATGACACAATTTTACATTTAGCATAAATTTGGCAAGGAACCATGCCTCATGTGAATTTACTAATATCTTAAATACAAGTGATTTATACTATGAGCACCTTAAAATATCTTGTTATTGGATTTCATCTTCTCTCTAGCACACTTATGGATTCTCCCTATAGTACTGCACCCATAAATCATCTCTAATACACTTCTTAGGTTGTAATATTGTTCTACCCTAACATTGTTTTTCTCTTAGGGTTTGTTCCTTGGACCAATTTCATCCTTGCAGTCTTTTACGGACATCAAAATGGTATACAAGAGAGTGTGGGAATCCCTTACTCATTTCTCTATTGGTTTATGCTCACAACTAGGGTTTATGTCCTAGCTACAACCCTAGGGTTTATTCACCTAGTATTGTGTTGATTCAATGGGCATTGATAAAATTATCTTATCAATCTTATCTTTTGTCATCCATAGGTACATGCCCATGGTTTATTGTTAAACATCTAATTGATTAGTGATATTCTTGTTTCATTTCATTTCATTTGATTTTACCCTTTCTCAAACTATCACAAGTATTCCATGTCTCAATTTCCTTATCTATTTGATTTTGAACATCATCATTGCATTAAGACATTTGCGAGTTCATTACATCATTTGTATCTCGAAGATAAATTTGTCTTGATTCTTTGTACTTGTATTTATGCAAGAAACGAAAGAGCTAGGGTTTTGGGGTAAAAAATTAGAGGATACTCTGAGTGTTAATGTTTGAGTCCTTCTGTGACATGGAGTTAGATCCTAGGGAATGTGACAAAGAAACCCTAGAGGATGTTTGGAGCTCTTTTCTTATATTTCTTGTGTGAGGCATGCTTAGTGAAATGACAAAATTGGACTTGATGGTGTTGGTGTTAGCTTGTTGTAGATCCTTTGGTGTGTCTAGAGAGCATGGTGGGTAGTCAGACATGCAGAACACCAAGGATGGTTGCAGGTTGATAGTAGCTCTAGCACTGTCATGAAGATACAAGGACATTATGATAATTGTGGGGCAAGAGATAAGATGTGCATAGATTTGTATGATCCACTATTCTTGCAAATCAAAATGAACCTTGAACATAAATAGGTTTGTGGAAGATGATTCCAAATACTTCTATCTGACAATGTCACTATGTAAGACGTTTTTTCTTATGTATATATTGTTTGTGATTACTTTCATTTGATTTTACCTTTTCTCAACTTGTCATAAGTAAGTGATAAATGGATAATTCCTTACCTTGTCAGAGGCTTGGAAACTAGTCTAAAAAAAATAAAAATAGTAGGTGATCTAATTTAACAATTATAGATAATGTCGTAACTAGTATGAATTATCCTAATATCCATATAATTTTCAATGAAATATTCCAAATACAATGATTACCGAAAAATATGGACAACTAGTACAATATGTCATACCTGTAGAGCAAGGGATGTTGGTTTCAAAAGTTGTAAATCGTCACGTTGATCATTAAGTTTTGTAAGTTGTATAATGACCATTTGCGCCAAGCTTGACACCCCCCAATGATGAAGCTATATATGGGACCTGCCACACACCATGTCAATATATATTATATATGTTCACATGAATATACTCATGTCCACAAGACAACGTGTTACTTTAAATAGCATACCATTTTATCAAGTTGTACTAATGATTCTTACGCTTACAACTTAGGAATTAGGAGTATTGCATATCCTATACCAAATACAAGCACAACAATATTTTAACCAAAAATTAGATGACATCTGACGAAAAGTACTGTTTTGTCGGATTTCAATTTGAAATTTTGAATTTTGATTAAATTTTTTTAATTGTAGAATTAGTTGTCAAATTTCCTACTCACAATTCTATTGTTGAATTTTTTACTCCAGCTCGTCGGATATTCAAATTCAAGGAAGTCGGTTTTCCAACTCCACTGTTGTCGTATTTTTGAGTACCCTATCCTTGGATATGCGACGAAGCATCGTCAGATTTGAAATGTAATTGCCATTTTTGTTTGTAACGGTAACTAGGATTTTACAATGATAACTATGTTAATATCATCGGTTATTCGATGACTGTTCAATTTGAAAATATATAAATTACATAAACATTTTGACATGTTTGCTATAGAAGCGACAAACGGTTTATGGAATTTAGTTTATTCCTCGATGAACGGTTTGAGGAATTGTTTTATTCTTCAATGAACGTTTTGTGGAATTATTTGATTTTTTGACAGACTATTTGTGGACATCATTTTATTGACAAATGGTTTTCAGAAATTATTTTATTTTTTGAAAAACCACCATTTATGGAAATAGTGATGCATGGACCTTGATTTTTTAAGGTTATCGATAGTATTCATTCAATATTTTTGTGACAAAATTTCAAATAGCAATATTACTGATCCAAACGAACAAAATCGATAATTGGTTTTTAGACTGTGTGATGCAGCGAAAAGAAGGGGTGATGGGAAATGTTATTGTACATATAGTACATGCAGGGGATTTAAGAGGAGAAGAATATTGATCACAGTAGCCACAAAACATTGTAGGGAACATGTACACGCTGAGGTGGGGAATGGATATCGTCCATTTGAAACTTTAGCATTATAAAGTTTCAATTTATATTTTTTTCTTTGTTAAATGTATGCATTATTATAATATTTTCTATATTAACATATATGTATTGATGTATTCAATTAATTATAAAGGAAAGACATCCTACATCATATTGTCCAGAGGAAGTTATTTTAGAACAAGTATCGGAGGAACATGGAGCTATGCTTAATGGAGAAAAAGTTAATAATCCTATTGAAGAAGATGATCATAGTGATAATGTAGTTGAAGATGATGGTACAAATACATTGATCCATGATTCATGTAATGTTAGAATGGATGATGATGATGACGATGATATTGAAAATATTGATGACTTTGATGATGTTCACAATGTTAATCACACGGATGTTAAGGTATGTGCAATAATCCATCACATATATATGATCATGATAAATGTTATATTTGTTCCTCTAATAATTGTATTGTTAATTCATAATTCAAATTAATACGGATGAAATGAGTTTCGTTAATATTATTTATATATTATATTAACTCTATTTTTATTTTTATTTGATGTAGCTTGATAGCTGCATTTTTGTTACCACCATCAAATATTTTACCTCGCACATATCGAGATTTATCTTCCATCATGAAAGAGATTGGAATGCATTATGAAGCAATTCATGCATGCCTCGATGACCATGTTATATATTATAATCAGCATGAATTTGCAACAGAATTTCCTGAATGTCATATAAGTAGATATCAAACAGATCAAGTAACAAAAAAGGTGCCTCACAAGGTTCTTTGTTATATTCCCATCATTCCATGTTTGCAATGACTGTTCAGGTATAATTATATAGTGCAATTTATGGATTACCGTGCAAGGAACAAAAGTCAAGATGATGTTATTCGAATCCCTACTAATGGTTTTGCATTTAGAGATATCGAGAAAAAGTGGCCTCACTTTAAATAAGAACCCTGTAATCTTAGGATTTCTTTGGCAGCAGATGGTCTTAATCCATTTGCACAGATGAGATCCATTTACACAGTGTATCCTATTTTTGTTATCAACAATAACATTCCTCCATGGTTGTCAATAAAGAGGGAGCACATAATGTTGTCGATGATTATTCTAGGTATATTGTGTCTACAACTGTTTTATTTTTAATGTATTTGTGGCATCTCATTTGTCATATTTTGTTTCCTAATGGTTCTCAGAATTATATATTTTATATGTAATTCAAATCAATCTGGTAAGTTCCAACTTAAATATATGGATTTATATATCGGATCTCTTATAGACGAGCTAATGAAGTTATGGAATGTCATCAATATGTATGAAGTATCTAGACCAATACGACAAAGGCAATTTCAATTCCATGCAATGCTTGTATGGACAATACACCATGCCCTAGGGTTAACCCATTTTTGTGGTTTGTATTTTTAAGTTCCACTTTAATTGCATTTAATTTTATGAAGTAGTTAATATAGTTGATATATAATTATAATTGACATATATATTCCATATCTATATGTAGGTCTTCAGACAAAGGGAAATTTTGCATGTCCAGTTTGTGGTCCTAAGATCAAATCTCATCGCTCAAAAAGGTTAAGAAAGGAGGTGTTTGATGAGTATAGGCACTTCCTCTCTAAGAATCACAGTTTTAGAACAACCAATTTTTTTTTCAATGGGAAGCAAGAGACTGCATTAAAACCACAAAGAATGGAACCTCACCTTTGGAAGTTAAATACAATAGAAATCGTCAAGGTGGTATGTATGGATCATTGTATATCAATGGTTATGTATTTTTTTAATTGTGTATTGTTTACTGTAGTGGCCATAATTGATTTCTGTAATTTATTTATAAACTAATATTCATGATGTCTATCGTGATCATGAAGGCATTAATGGGATTCCATGAGGAATGAAAAGTTATCCTAAACAATTCAGTAGGTTTCCCTACTATGAGAACCTACAAATTGCTCATCTATTTGATACAATGCATATCAGAAAGAATGTGACTGAAAGATTGTGGTGACTATTGGAGCTAAGGAGCGACAAAGAAAAAATTGTGAAATTTTGCAAAGACATTCAAGAAGGAAACCATGCAATGAAAGATGCCATTAAATTTCATAGCAGCAGAGACCAAATTAATATTAACTCAATTCCATGGATGTTTACAGAGCAACAAAGTAATGTTGTAAAAGAAGTCACACTGAAAATTAAATTTCATATTGGATTTTGTGTGAACATGAAGAATATCATAACAAAGAAAGGTGATTTTGCGGGGGTGAAAATGCATGATTGACACATCTTCATGAAGGTAATTATTATGGTTATATCCATATAATTATTGTTTTTTTAATTCTAGTGCATATTGTTGTTATTTTGTTTGTCTACTCTTTGATTAAAAAAATGATGTGATTTGTATATTGTTACAATATGTTCTACCTCTCTCTCTCCCGGACAACTTCACAACAATGTCAAACAAGTTATATATAATATTGGTAAATACATGAGGTAACTAGTGATTATTGGCATGTGCTTAGTGTTTCTTTAATTCATTGTATAATTTATAATTGTTTTTTGTGCACTAATTCATGTTATGTAATTTATTTATTTTTTGTTAAATATTATTATTGGTTTGTGTCACTTGTAGATGGTTGTCATCTAAAGAAATCCATAAAGAAGATATAAAGTATTGGAGGAGAAAATATTCTCGTCTCATGTGTGAAATGCAGAAGCATCTATCTTTGGCAATTTTCAATGCACAGGAACACTAGCTCATACACCAAGTTGAGGATATTGAAGTGTGTGGACTTGTGCACTCAAGGTCGAAGTGGATGGTTGAGAGGAACTTGGAATTTATGAAGGGTTTGGTTAGACAACGAGCACATACTAAGGGTTATAAGGTATACCAAAACATGTTGTATGTTAGTGACTATCTTCCTAATTTAGCGTCAAAGCTCAATTTACATCGCATTTGTGATCTAGACTCCAATAAAAATTTTGAAGGGGAGTCCATGAAGGGGAAAGGTAGATCGAGGAAGATGAAAGGTAATTATTAGCTAGTGGATGTTAATTAATATAATACATTTTAATGTTGACTTTTATGTATATATATCATACATATTCTATTTGCATATTCAATCTATTGCATCAATTAAGAACATATACTTTGTTAAGATAATTTACATCTTTCTTGAATTTTAATTTTTATTGTCATCAAGC
>LPNX010606886.1:81469-188969 GCA_001517045.1 Pseudotsuga menziesii | reverse complement strand
CAACAACAACTTAGAATTAATAATTATACAAGTTTATATAATAGTGAGACATTTCACAAAA
Source organism: Pseudotsuga menziesii (assembly GCA_001517045.1). Taxonomy (NCBI): domain Eukaryota; kingdom Viridiplantae; phylum Streptophyta; class Pinopsida; order Pinales; family Pinaceae; genus Pseudotsuga; species Pseudotsuga menziesii. The sequence continues at coordinate 188,908 of LPNX010606886.1, read as the reverse complement.
AGTAAAAAAGGTTATGTTGTACTATAATGTTTAATAAGGAATAGTAAAGGGTTATGTCACATCATAACATTAGATAAGGAATCAAAGAGGGTTACATTGGATTGCAATTTTCAATCAAGAATAAAGAAGGTTATGTAACATATCAACATTTCACATATAAAGTCATCTTTTGTCGAATTCTCATGTGAATAATGTTGATTTATGATAAGTATTATTTTCTAAGTTAATTATGCTAATTAATGTTGACTATTGTTAATTAAAGATGGCTAATAATAACTAATATTGATTAACATGACTATGGTTTCTAGAATGTTGACTATGTTTACTAATATTAAAGAGTGTTGAATAATGATATGTTACATTTTCAATAATTATAACTATAGTAGTAATTATTATTATTATTAAATAAGATTAGTCTTGATTAGTTTTAGTTGTGCTAATCTATGTTTTATTATGTTTTATGATGGTTAAGTGATATTGTACCAATATAATGTTATGTCACAATCTTATGCTCGATAAAAAAACAAATAAGGTTATGTTACATTTTGATGTTTTAAGAAATAAAAGAGGGTTGTGTCATATCATGATATTGGCTAATGTTAACTTATTTATTGTGAGTAATGTTACCTTATGTTGACTAAGAGATGATTCATGTTGACTAATCATAAAGTTGAGTAATGTTGACTTAATTTAACTAATGTTGGATAAGATGACTAAATTTGACTATACTTAGTTATTATGTTGACCATGTTAAATAATATTAGCTTACAATGGCTACTTTGTTAACCAACCTTAACTAATATTGAAGAATTTGACTAATGTTCACAATTTTACTTATTTTCATTAATGCAGACTATGTTTATTGATGTTGTCTAATTAAATAATAATGTTGAGTAAGGTAAATTAATTTCATGTCACATTGCTAATATTATTTCTAGTTACACTAAATTAAATAAGATAATAATTAATTTATATTAGTTATGACTTAGTGTTAATTGGGGTTAGAACATCTTACCATGCTTAATAAGAAATAAACCATACTTATGTCTAATGTTAGCAAATGTTAACTTTATGCCATGGAATATCATATGAATGTTGACTACTTATGATCTTTGTTTAATAATGACAACTAATATTTAATAAACTAGATAAAATTGACTATGTTCATCGAGTTTACAAATATTGACTCATGTAGATTAATATTGGAAAATATTTACTAAAGTTTACTAATGCTCATTATTTTCACTAAGTTTAAAAATAATGAGCATTAGTGAACACATTCAACATTATCATCATCATCATCATCATCATCATCATCATCGTCGTCATTGTCATCATCATCATTATCATCATCATCATCATCATCATCATCATCATCATCATCATCATCATCGTTATCTTCATCATAAACCATGATTGTCACTAACAAATCGAGCAATATGTGCTATGTGGGGCCAATGATGAAATTTTTTATACATGTGCCGGCTTGGTGTAAAATTTGGCATGGTTAGACTAGACACATGCATTGACGATGTGGGAGGGTTTCCAGACTCAAGCATCATCATCATCATCATCGTCATCATCATCATCATCAAATCATCATCATCATCATCAACATCATCTTCATCGTCATCATCATCGTCATCGTCATCGTCATCAACATCATCATCATAGTCATCATCATCATCATCATCATTTCATATGAGATCAACATGGTGATCATCATCATCATCATCGTCATCGTCATCATCATCATCAACGTCATCATCATCAACATCATCATCAACATCATCAACATAATCATAAACATTATCATCATCAACATCATCATAATCATCATTCTTATCATCATCATCGTTATACCTAGAAATACCGACAACATTTGGCATCATTGGTTTGGCGAGGTCGTCAGATTCTTCATCATAGTATGCATCATGTCATAGGAAATCATCATCATCATCACCATCTTCATCATAATATTCATCATCATCATCATCATCATCTTCATCATCATCTTTGTCATCTCCCTCTTCCCCATCAACATCTTCATCATCATCAATTTATTCATCATCATCATCATCATCATCATCACCATATTCATCTTCTTCATCATCATCACCATCTTCATCATCATCTTCGTCATCACCATCTTTATCATCAACATCTTCATCATCATCAAATTTTTCTTCTTCTTCTTCATCATCATCATTGTCGCCATCTTCATTATCATCATCATCATCATCATCATGGAAATGTTGTGTTTGTGAGGGATTGATGATGAACTTCATTCATGTGTCACATGGATCGTTTTCCTTAAGGGGTGCCCCAATATTATTGGTTTGATTTTCCATATTGATCCACAGTACTTGGTTTTTTATACATATTGATGTGGGTGTTTGGAGGCTCTTAAAGTGAGGGTTTTTTTATACATATTGTTCATTACATCAACTACCAAAGACTTACATTTACCCAAAGTTTTGTTATTACCCAAGTTTCACTTACCATTACATCAACTACGAAAGACTTACCTTTACCCAAAGTTTTATTATTACCCAAGTCTTACGTGGACTTTATAAAGTAAAATGGGATAAAATGTTAGTCGATCTATCATCCCATTTTCAAGATGTATATCATTGTCAACTTACCAACACTTATACCCAAACCTTCATCATGCACAAATCTTACAAGGAGCAGCTCGCGGGTCTTTTTGCACTACGTAATGACATGCAAAATGACAATGTTATAAATACACGAGGTTATATTTTTATGTCAACATTTGGAAGCTTCTTCACTTACCATCTGCAATTTTTATTTCTCGACAGAATTTGTGTATTGGGCACTGCATGTGATTTCTTCGATAGGGTTTCACGGATTCAGTACGGGTGTATGCAATTTCTATTGACGGTGTTCACAATGTTCTCTGAAATTTATCTTCATGGGATGTCTTCAATTTCTCTTCACGGGCTGCTGATGGATTTATTTCACCTTCAATATGGATTCCTACTAAAAAAATCAGGTGAAGCAATGTCTTCGGTATGTAAGTAGGTTAATTATAAGTAGGTTTATAAAAAACAGAGGTTAATTTAGTCCTGAAAGGTTTCAAATTTTGGACCAATGTTTCAAACAAACAATGGAGATTCAAGTTGTTTAGTCTGGATGTATGGGGTACTAAGGATATCACATAATAGTTTTTTTTAAGGAATTTAGCGCATACCCTTTCCCAAATCCTATCTTATTTTCTATCGATAGAATCAAATTTAGCGCATACCCCAGCTCATAGTTCTAGCTACTAAGTGACCCTAAGAAACAAACATTGAACCCAACATGCCATGATTGAGCATTCTCTAGTGGCCATATGGGGATAAAACTTAAAAGGGATAACCTAATGTGAATACCAATTGGTATTCACAACATATTTGAAAGGCCTTCCCTATTTTCAAGGATCTATGTAATGAGATACCCAAAGTTATCTAGTTCTAATTCTAATGATGTTTATATATTAATTGGCTTTAATGGTTGAAAGTATTTGAATTCCTCTCTTTTATGTGGTTATATGGTAATCCTTTAATAACACGTGTTGTTAATTTCAGTTTCCCTTGCTTCATAGAATTTCCATATTTGTTTCCTAGCACTTTATTTACATAACCATAGAAACAAGGGTGCCAATATTTCTTTGCTTGTAATACTTCAAAGAAGATTCTAGATATTCTCATTGTGTGGTGAAGCATTTCCAGAAAATTAGTATCATATCAAACATTGTAGGCTACCTTGTATCATTTCAATATGAGGCTGTTTCAAAGTTTGGCAGGACTAATGTTGCTTTGAGTAGACGAGCAACATCTATACCATCACATACCTGAAAAGACAATAAGATTGGTATAGAAAACACTATCATCAAACTCTTTCCTGAATTTGGAATGATTATTGCAAGAAGGGATTCAATCAGAGTATTTTTTTAATGTACATTTGTCCCACCTTGGATTTCAATATTATTCTCTATGGAAATCCATGAAGTAGATGTTCCAACATTGTAGGAGGTTTTATGCTCTTGGGACATTTTTGAATCAATTATTTGAGAGGGAACGATGTCAGGATTTTTGTTTCTGAGTTTAGTCTTCAAGTAGCCATGTTTCTCATTTTATTTCATGTGCTCAAATAATTTGGTATCAAAGTATTAATATTAGGGTCTCTTTAGGGTGCTATGATTCTTCCTTCTTAGGGATATTTTTCCAGCCTAGAGTTCTCCTTGAACTCAACTCCAAGAGGTTCAAGCAATCTATAGGTGTGCTGACACCCTCCTTTTTTTATTTTATTTTAGTGCATCAAAACTTAGTAAAACTATCTTTGCACAGACTACTATTCTCATTTTTACTTCTCTATAGTTTAGTTATGTTATTTTTTCTACCTTTTTTTATTGGTGTATGTCTGTTCCATTGGTATTCTGTCTAATTTTTCCAATTAAATCCATGAAAAGGGGCCATTTCATTGATCAAACCTGCATAATGGTCTAAAAATAAAATTTATGGTTGTTTCATAGGCCCATTATGCATTTGTAATCTGCAATTTACTATTTCTTGGTGCAAAAGCAATCTGTTCTTACATCCCCCATTTTTCTATGGCTCTCTGTAAGACCCCTAGTGACTCCAAATATTTTGAGAACTCCAACATTACTCAAATCCTGGTAGATCGAAAGTAGGGACAACAAAATCTCTTCGTGGAAATTCTTGTTATTTAAAGAGGATAACAACTTCAACAACAAAAAGACTTTCAAACCAAAATGATACACACACACACACACACACACACACACACACACACACACACACACACACACACATAGTTTTCCATTGAAAATTTCCTTAGGAAAAACCTCTAGGTAGTTCTTCACATTCTAGGCATGGGTCCTGGGGTAAATATTTTCGGCAAACATGTATGCCTAAGCCCAAGGGCCTCCTGGATTTGATCTTATGACCTCCTTCTGGCTTTGGCATGGAAATTCAAACCACTTGAATTATCCCTAGGGTTTATGCCAGGTGCATTTCCTGGAATGTTTGTAAGCCTTTGGTTGCACTTGCATTCAATAGATATTGTGAAGACAATAATTCAATCTCGTACTATTGGCCATAGGTTTCTCTTTCATAATTTGGGGTCCATTATGTAAGAGAGAGGTATGCTTCTTTTAAAGTCAAAACAATTCCATGTAAACTTTTCATTTGACTGATTACTAGGTCTGATGTGTTGTCTAGTGTTTTTTTTTTAAATTTCAACTATGGTTGCTTGGCTTCTAGGTATAACAGTCTTGTATAGAGGTATAGGAAGTAACCTTGCATCATCTGCACCTATATCAAGAATTTATAACTTTATGTATGAGTCTAAAAGAAACCTTGCTGCCACACTTGGAAAAGGTAAAGTCTTCTTTTGCGTCACATCTTGTTCTTCATTTTATATTAGAAATTTATTTATTCCTTATCCAATTAGAGAAACATGTTTTCACTTGGAGTGTGTATATCTACTCATTAAGAGACAGTCCCTACCATGAACTTCCCTAATCCTAATAAACATGTACTTCTGAACTGGATCAACCTGCTTTTAGAGCTACTGCTATAACAAGTCTGCTAGGAAACTAGCCCTTTTACCATTGTATCACATGCATATCCACTTAGAACTAGGAAAGATGGGTTTAAGGCACCCATAATTGTCCAGTTCACACAAATTGCATTAGAGAGACACCTAGAACAATCCATATCACTGATATTAGGTGAAATTATGCCCAAAAGAAGAATTTTACTGCTTTTATCCTTCATGTACCCCAAAATTCATCTCAGGGTAATTTTCATGACTATTTACAACTAATTTATCCCGAAAATATGCACGTGAATGAAGATTGAGGCTGTTTTCACACCCAAACTTGTGCAAAAGTTCCCAAAACCTCTGTAATAAGCTGGCTTTCTGTTGTAACTATGCACAAAATGTTGGTTCAGTCTACAAAACTGGCCCTTAATTCGTCTTTTGTGCCAAGGTCTGAGTTTTGTTCCTTTCCTCATTGTTATGCTGCCCAAAATACACCAAAATCACCTTTTAATGCTCGTGTCCTGAAAATGTCCTCGAAATTTATCCCCTAGATACCCATGCAAATATCTTTTATTTTTATCTGTATTTGGTTTTTGTATTTTAAAGTATTTCACAGGGGTTTCGAGAATTTTTGTGTTACATGGAATATAAAGAAAACATAAAAAATAGGACAACACAAGGAAAAACAACAAAACTTGATCCATAAACCAATGAAGATTTGTAACATACTCAAATAACCTGGTAAAATGCATATAAAAAAAAAATCTTTCATAAGAATTAGGACTAAAATTTTATCAAACATTCACCCTTAAACTTAAAATGCAAAGAAAAATACTTTCCACAAGGATTACATATTTTCGCACTTTCCTTTCCGCAAACTCATTCCGCACGGTTGATCCCTTGCAGATTCAACCTCTTATGTCAATCTAGATTAGATGCAGGTTGCGGATTGCGGATTTCTGACCTCCAACTTTTTCGAAGTTCCACTTCGATTTTTCATCTTTCTCCTTTCGTCTTTCTGCATTCTGCATTTCGCGATGCGGATTACGAGCTGCAGAAAATTAACACATTCACACCTTTCCTTACCCATTCCCACCTTCCTCCCGCATTTCACCATGTGAATCGTGGTAGGCAGAATCTCCTAAATTCATCTTATTTTCTTTTCATATTCCGCCTTCCTCCTTCTATATTCCGGAGGCAGATTTTGGTAGGTGGAACTCTTAAGTTTGCTTTATTTTATTTTCATCTTCTGCCTTCTTCCTTCTGTATTCTAGAGGAAAATTGAGGTAGGAGGAACTCTTAAGTTCACCTTATTTTATTTTCATCTTCTTCCTTCCGACTTCCGATATCAAAATTCGGGTAGCGAAAATCCTGAAGTGCGGTCTTCTCGCATGTTACTTTTCCAATTTCTGGCTTTCAACTTTTCGACTTGACATATTCCGCAATGTTGATTCTTGCGAGGTCAATCTCAACACTCCATCTTGCAGCTCATATTTCCATCGCTCATCCTTGATGGACCTATTTGATTTAGCAAATGTGAAGGGTTTGCTTATCCGCGCTTGTTGACATTGCGAAATGAACCTCCACCATAGATCTAAATCCTTGTTTGATATTCACCATTCATCTTCACTGAGCCTACTGCATCCCATAGATCTGGAAATTTAATTTATCTATGCTTGTTGATTTTGGGGAAACCACTCTCGCCATTGATCTCCAACATCATCAAATATCAGCCATTGAAACATGCAGGGTGTATTAGAATTCACAGATCTAAACACTGAATTTATTCGTGCATGTTGAGGTTGCGAAATCCACTTCCTTCATTGATTTGCAACATCATCAAATCTCAGCCGTCGAAACATGTGGGGTGTACACGATTTCGCAGATCCAAATACTTAATTTATTCATGCATGTTGAGGTTGTGAAATCCACTTTCGTCGTTGATCTGCAACATCATCAAATCTCTACTGTCGAAACATGTGGGGTGTACAAGATTTCACAGATTCAAAAAATTAATTTATTCCTGTATGTTGAGGTTGCAAAATACACTTTTGTTGTTGATCTGATTCCCTCAATCCATCCGACGGTAGACTCGGCCTGCAAGTTAACCCTTCCTCCATTACCCCAAAAAAATGTAAGTCTGAGCATATTTCATTAGCAATATCATCTACAACCTTTGATATTGCCCTTCGTCTATCTTGACCATCCTTTCCTTAATATTCCCTTCACAAGCCTAAACGTTTACAGTGAAAAGTGTAGATGCAAGTGCAACAAATCTCATTCCAAAACTATAAGTATTATCCATGAACTTCATTAAGCCAGGGATGGTTCAACCCAGTACAAAGCTCAAGCTTCCTCACAGGGAACAAATATCCTGGGTGTTTAAATCAGGGGAAACATACAGTATGCAAGTAACTCTTTACAGAACGTTATGACACCTCTAGGAAACCTGAAATCATTCAAACAAGTCACAATCATTCACAAAGAGCAGGATTAATAATCTACAAAATCAATGCAATCCCAAACATATGAGTCTATACCAATCATCAACCATACTTTTCATCAACAAAACTAAGGGAATTCTTATCATTTCAACAACATTGAAGCATACATTCATACCTTTATAGACATTCCCTAAGCTCATGAATCAGACAAAAACATGCAATATGCTGGTGACTCTTTACAGAAACTATTACACCTTTTGAGTTGTAATTTTTTTTCAATACAAGGCACAATCATCTAAAACAGAGCGTGTGAATAATAGTTTGTAAGCATCATTTCCTTCAGTGAAATTGAAACCACTAATTATCATTTCCTTGACATTGAAACACAAATATACACAGAACAACATACCTTGATTTCAAAAGAATGGTAGGAATAAAACCTCAGTAATGAGACCGGTTTATAAAAGAGCCGCAATGAAAAGGGAACAACCACGTTCCACCCAACCATAGATTAGGAACATATCACTCCATCCTCAATCACCCCCGAGCTAAACTATGCATGCCGAGAGTGGCGACAGTCAAACTCAGTCCAGTTCTTCAGTGAGAAATCACTTTCCTAACACAGAGTGGTCACCCAGCAAGTATTCCCTGTTCCAACATACTCAATAGTGTCCCGCCTCCTAGCATATGTTTCCTTATTTATAGTTTTTGTTTTTCCTGGGTCTTTTGCACCTAATGGCCAATTCCTCCAAGAATTTTCATTTCCATTACATCCTTCATTACCTAAGGTGGTTCTAGCACGATACTGGCATTCCCACACCTGGTGTAATCTCCCTGATATTGAATCTTCACATCCCCCACTCTTGCATGCATAATTTCCTCAGCTAACATGGTTGTCCCTATCATTCAAAATTTTATTACAAGCATAATGTTTCAGTTACATTTGTCCTCCAAGGACTGATTGTCATATTCCAGGTCTGCCAATCACATAAAAAAAAACAAAATAAAATAGTCTTTTAAAAAATATTACAAATAAATTTGATCACTTGGGGGATATTACATCCTTTCCCCCTTATTGTAACACTGTCCACAGTGTTCTCAGTTGTCTTATATAGCTCCTGGTAATAGACCTGGGTACTTCTTTCACAGTACGTCTTCTAATTCCCAGGTCGCCTCCTTTGGGATAAAGTGCTTCCATTGCACCTTAACCTGAGCGATGACTCACTTCCGAAGCACAGTTTCTTTCCTGTCCAGAATGCACATAGGTTCCACCTGGAATTCTCCCTCTGGTTCAACCTATACCATATTCCAATCAATGATGTGAGTGGAATCATATACATATTTCTTCAGTAATGAAATAAGAAAAATATTATGAATTTTTAAGTGTGTTGGAAGAGCCAGCTTGTATTCCACCGGTCCAATCCTTTCCAAGACTTGAAAGGGTCCACAGAACCATGGTGCTAATTTGGTGTAGCTTCGCAGTTTCAGGGGGCTCTTTTTTTTATTAACTTGGAGGTAAACATGATCTCCGCTTGAACAATATTTAGGAATTATTTTCAAGTCAGCATAACTCTTTTGGCAATCATGCGTGACATTCAAACTCTCCTGTACTTGCCGAACATTTTGTTCCATGCCTTGCAACATTTATGGTCCTACCATCAAACGATCCACATGGCTATCCTAACTAATAGGGGTAGTACAATTCCTTCCATACATGATTTCAAATGGGCTCATCTTGGCAGAGGCCTGGTACCCATTATTGTATGCAAACTCTGCCAGATGCAGATAGTCTTCCCACTTGGTGCGTCTTTCCATGACATACATCCTCAACATGTCCTCAATGACTTGGTTTCTTCATTCTATTTTTCCATCTGTTTCTAGGTGATATCTAGTGTTGAAGTTTATCTTGGTTTCCAATCCTGCAAACAATGACTTCCAAAAGTTTGATGTAAAGTTGACATCCCGACCAGAAATTACCATCTTTGGCACTCCATGAAGTCGAAATATATCCTTCAGGAATATTTTTGCAACATTGACAGCTTAATAAGTCAATTTCACAGGTATAAAATGAGTAGACTTGCTCAATTTATCAACTACAAGCATAGTTGAATCATGTTGTTTTTGAGCCAATGGAAAACCTGTGATACAATCCAAAGATATTACCTCCCATTTCCATTTAGGAATTGGTAATGGTTGTAACAAACCTGGTGGATGTTGGTGTTCAACCTTCACTTGTTGACATTCCAAACATTCAGACAAGTAATCAACTAGATCTTCCTTCAAATTGGGCCAAAAGAATTGCTTTCTGAGGGCTATTATCGCCTTTCGGTAACCAGGGTGTTCTACATAAGGAGGTTTGCGCTTTTCATTCAATATAAACATTTTTAAATATGAAAAATTAGGCATGTATATTCTTCTTTTAAACCAAATTATTCGTTTCTGATCTACTTTGAATTCTGGCCCATTCAAGTTTACTTCTTCTGTCAGCAATTTATTCAATAGGTGTCCATATTCAACATCATTGATGCTAGTTATTTTTATTATGCTTAACAAATCACCTTCTGGTTGACTCACAATGACCTCATAAACTTCATGAGTTCTTCGGCTGAGTGCATCAACCACTTTATTTTCCCTACCTTTGATATGCTTCACTTCAAGGTCAAATTCTCTTAAGAAGGTAATCCATCATGCTTGTCAGGCATTGAGTCCAGGTTAAGTAAATAGATTCTTTATGCAGGTGTTATTTGTCAATAAAAGGAAATTTTTCCCTATCAGGTAGTGACACCACATCTTTAAGGCATGCACTACTACTCCTAATTCTAGATCATGCACTACATAATTTTGTTCATGATCCTTCAACTTGTGAGATTCGTAACATACCACATGCCCTTCTTGAGATAGTATTTCACCCAATCCTTCCTTGCTAGCATCAGTACATACTGTGTAGTATTTATAGGGGTCCGCTATCTTCAAGATTGGGGCCATGGTTAACAGTCTTTTTAGATTTTCAAATCTATCCTGACACTTCATAGACCATACAAACTTTACTCCCTTCCTTTTTAAGGAAGTGATAGGATGCGCTATCCTTGAGAACCCTTGGATGAACCTCCGGTAGTACCCGGTGAGTCCCATGAAGGATTGAATGTCAGCGACATCCTTAGGCATAGGCCATTCCATAATTTCTTTTATCTTCTATCGATCTACCACAATCCCTTTTTCTAAGATGACATGTCCTAAGTACTGAATTTATTTCTTGAAGAATTCACACTTCTCGAATTTAGCATACACCTGGTGGTCCCTTAGGGTCTGTAGTACGATTTTTAGGTGATGTTGATGTTCTTATTCTATCCTTGAGTAGATCAGGATATCGTAAATGAAAATTAACAGGAATTGATCCAAGTACTTGTTAAATATGCTATTCATCAGACACATAAATGTAGCAGGGGAATTGGTCAATCCAAAAGGAATTACCATGAAGTCTTAATGCCCATATCGGGTCCTAAAATTTGTTTTGTTAACATCTTCTTCCTTAATCTTGATCTGGTGGTAACCAGATCTCAAATCCAACTTGGAGAATACTTTTTATCCCCCTACTTGATCGAACAAATCATTAATTTGAGGCAGACGATACTTGTTTTTTATGGTCACTTTATTTAATTGTATGTAGTCTATGCATAGTATTAATGTCCCATCCTTCTTCTTGCCAAATAAAATTGGGGCTCCCTAAGGTGATACACTATGCTTGATATAACCCTTACCTAGTAGTTCTTCTAATTGGATTTTCAATTCTGTTAAATCAAGGATACTCATTTGATAAGGTACTTTGGATGCTATAGCAGACCCAAGCATAATTTCAATGGAGAAACCTATTTCTTGTGGAGGGGGCAGTCCAGTTATCTCCTCTGGGAACACATCCAAGAATTCACTTAAAACTGGGTGGTCCCTTACAGATGTTGGCTTTTCATTAAGGAGTAGGTCAACAATCATTACTGCATAGAGCCTACAACCCTTCCTCAAAAACTTCCTCAATCGCAAGGTAGATATCTGCCTTAAAGAAACAGGCTTACTAAAACCATTTACCTTCCTAACAATTTTATCTTTAGCTACATACATAAAGGTTTTATCAAAGAAATTTAGTACCACTTTATACTTTTCTAACGAGGCCATGCCAATAATCATATCATATGACCCTAAAGGAAAAATATTCTGATTGATCCTAGTTACATGATCCTGAATTGAAATTTCACTATTAGCAACAAACTCGGTTACCTTCCTTTTTTCTCTAGTGGCTAGTTGGATTGACCAAGGCCTTGCATGCCTTACCTTGGTGAGATGAAAATTATCCATCATTTTAGGAGTGATGTAACTTAAAGTAGCTCATGGATCAATTAATATAGAGAGATTTTGGTTAGAAATAGTACCTTCAATATCTACGATTGCAGATTGATGATCTACCTGTTGATCCTTAAGAGCTGCATTAATCAGGTGGAAATTTTTGCCAATTTCTACCACAGTGAAATCTTCTTGCAATTTGTTTACAGTCTTGTTGTATTCATTGAGGAGTGGGTAGTTCCTTCGTAAGTTGGGACCTTCGCATTCGCAACACTTCAGAGGTTCCTTAGGGGTTCCACCACCCCCTTTTGGTCCAAGGTGCACATGTTTATTCTCCTTACGCTAAAACTGTCCATATATGTTGTAGGAATTCCCTTGAGGATTCCTTGGCATGTTCCTGAAGGGTGGTGGATAGAATCCCTTCATCTGCAGGTTGAACTTTTCTTGCTTCTTTTACTTCCATACTTTGGAGAGGTCATTCCTTTGTTTATACTGCTCAAATCATAGTCTTTCTTTTCTTAATACTTCATCCAGGGTCTTGGGGTTATCAAATTCAATCTGATCTTTGTAGGACCATGGAAAGCATCTTAAGAATTGTTGGACTTTTACCTTTTCTTATTTAATGTACGTCACGAAACGTAGCATCTCTAGAAATTTATTAATGAGGTCCTCCATGGTCATTTGACCAAGTTTCAATTCATAAAATTCTTTGGTATTCCTTTCATAATAGCTTTCGGATAGATACTGCTTCTTGAAGAGTTTCTTAAACTCTAACCATTCCAAGTTCTTTTCTTTTAATCCATGGGAGATCTTTAGGTCTTGCCACCAGATACTGGCCTTACCTTTCAAGTTGTTAACTTCCATTATTACCTTCATGTTGATGGAGTAGTTGTAAATCTGCAAGTACTTTTTAATATCCAGTAACCAATCTTCTTCTTCCTATCCAGTCCTGGATTCCCCATCAAAACTGGTGGGTTTAATTTTCTTGAATTCTCCTTCTAGGTGGTCTAGTTTTCTCTTCCTGGTTGTCCGGGATTGATTCCCAGATTTTTGAGTTTCCTAGGAGGAACTCTCTTTTCTTTTGAAACTGTCCCCAACTTCCATGTTCCTCCCTACCTCTGCTGGTGGTTTTTCCCCATTTTTCCTCTCCTGCAAGCTTTGCAATAATATCTCATTGAGATCTTGTTGTTTTTCTTGAGCCCTTTTCATCTATTCATTTTATGCTTTGAACCTCTTTATTTCCACTATCAAATTCTTCATGGTTTCAAGTTCCTATCTAGCTTCAGAATGCTCTACTTTTGGCTGTGTTGGGAGAGGTACTGGTGTACCTTCTTCAGGTGGGTACTCATGTTCATTTTGTGAGGCCATCGCTATACCTTGTTACAAAAAAATTCCTGCTTGTACACAAAACATTCCAAACACAAAATGTTAAGGTTAGAAAAAAGTTTTTCCCTAATGCAACAGAACTAGTTGTTCCCCAAAAAGGCACCAGGGTTGAAACCTGTGGCTTCGATACCATGTGAAACATACCCAAATAACCTGGTAAAGTGCATATATATAAAAAAATTATTTCATAAGGATTAGGACTAAAAATTTATCAAAACATTCACCCTTAAGCTTAAAATGCAAACAACAATCCTTTCCGCAAGGATTACATCTTTCTTCACTTTCCTTTCTGCAAACTCATTCTATATCATTGATTCCTGGTGTATTCAACCACGTCCATTGATGTAGATTAGACGCGGGTTGCAGATTGCAAATTTTGTACCTCCAACTTTTTCAAAGTTCCACTTCGATTTTTTCGCTTCTGCCTTTCCACTTTCGACATTCCGCAATGTGTATTGTGGGTTGTAGAAACTTAACACATATACACCTTTCCTTACCCATTCTTTCCTTCTACCTTTTGCATTTCACCATACAGATAGTGGTAGGAAGAATCTCCTAATTTCGTCTTATTTTGTTTTCATCTTCTGCCTTCCGCCTTCTATATTCCAGAGGCGGAATGCTTAAGTTCGCCTTATTTTCTTTTCATCTCCCACCTTCTGCCTTCCGTATTTTGGAGATAGATTTCGGTAGGAAGAAATATTAAGTTCTCCTTATTTTATTTTCATCTTCCACCTTCCAACTTGTTATTTTCAACTTCGAGTAGCGGAAATCTTGAAGTGCGGTCTTCTCGCTCGCCACTTTTTCGATTTATGACTTTCATATTTTTGACTTGAATTCTTCCACACCATTGATTCTTGTAGGGTGTATATCAACCGTCAATATTGTAGCTCATATTTCCAATGCTCATCCTCGATGGCTTTACCGATTTCACAAATATGGAATGTTCTTTTATCTGCACTTGTTGACATTGCGAAATGAACCTCCACCGTAGATCTAAATACTTGTTATATCTTCACTGTTCATCTTCATTGGGCATACTAGATTCCACCGATCTAGAAAGTTCATTTATCCATGCTTGTTGAGTTTGCTAAATCCACTCCTGTCATTGATCTCCAACATCATCAAATCTGAGCCATCGAAACATGCAACGTGTACAAGATTTCGCAGATCCAAAAACTTAAGTTATTCGTGCATGTTGAGGTTGCGAAATCCACTTTCGTTGTTGATCTTCAACATCATCAAATCTTATTCATCGAAACATGTGGGGTGTACAATATTTTGCAGATCCGAAAACTTAATTTATTCATGCATGTTGAGGTTGTGAAATCCATTTCTGTTGTTGATCTGCAACATCATCAAATCTCAGCCATCGAAACATGCAGGGTGTACAAGATTTCGCAGATCCAAAAACTTAATTTATTCATGCATGTTGAGGTTGTGAAATCCACTTATGCCATTGATCTGATTCCCTCAATCCATCCGACGATAGACTCAACTTGCGAGTTAACCCTTCCTCCATTACCCAAATAAACATAATTCTGAGCATATTTCCTTGGTGAGATGGTTTATAGCCTTTGATCTTCCCCTTCATCCATATCAACCCTCCTTTCTTTAATATTCCCTTAATTGGATTGAACGTTTACAGGGAAAAGTGTAGATGCAAGTGAAACAAATCTCATTCCAAAACTATAAGTATTATCCATGAACTTCATTAAGTTGGGGATGGTTCAACCCAATACAAAGCTCAATCCTCCCCCAAAGGATCAAATATCCTAGGTGTTTAAATCAGGGGAAACATACAATATGCAAGTAACTCTTTATAGAACGTTATGACACCACTAGACACCCGAAAATCATCAAAACAAGTCAGAGCCATTCACATAGAGTAGGATTATCCTTTTCCAGGAACTGGTCAACCTATGAGTTCAAATGTATTGAATACAGAGTAGGTGCATTCAATACCATTAATAATCTACATAATCAATGCAATCCTAAACATATGATCCCATACCAATCATCAACCATACTTTTCATAAACAAAACTAAGGGAATTCTTATCATTTTAGCAACATTGGGGCATACATTCATACCTCTACATACATGCCCTAAGCTCATCAATCAGAGGAAATTATGCAGTATGCTGGTGACTCTTTACAGAAACTATTACATGATTTGAGTTTCCATTTTTCCTCAATACAAGGCACAATCATCTAAAACAGAGTGTGTGAATAATAGTTCGTAAGCATCATTTTCTTCAGTGAAATTGAAACCACTAATTATCATTTCCTTGACATTGAAACACAAATATACATGGAACAACATATCTTGAGTTCAAAATAATGGTAGGAACAAAACCTTATTAATGAGACCATTTGGTAAAATAGCCCCAATGAAAAGGGAACATCCACGTCCCACCCAACCATAGATTAGGCACAGATCACTCCGTCCTCAATCACCCCCGAGCTAAACTATGCATGCTGAGAGTGGTGATAATTAAACTCAGTCCAGTTCTTCAGTGAGAAATCACTTTCCTAACATAGAGTTCTCACCTGGAAAGTATTCCTCGTTCCAACATACTCAGCGACATCCAGCCTCCTAGCCTATGCTTCCTTATGTAGAGTTTTTGTTTTTCCTAGGTCTTTTGTAGCTAATGGCCAATTCCTCTAGGAATTTCTATTTCCATTACATCCTTCATTCCCCATGGTGGGTCTAGCACCATATTGGAATTCCCACGCTTGGTGTAACCTCCTTGATATTGAATCTTCACGTCCCCCACTCTCGCATGTATAATTTCCTCATTCAACATGGTTGTCCTTATCATTCAGATTTTTATTACAAGCATAATGTTTCAGTTACATTATTCCTCCAAGGACCGATTGGCATATTCTAGGTCCACCAATCACATTCAAGAAAACAAAATAAAATAGTCTTTTAAAAAATATTACAAATAAATTTTATCACTTGGGGGATATTACAAGATTGTGAAGCAAAATTTAGAAAAAAGAAACCTAGGGATAAATAAGTGGAAACATAGAATAATAGGTGGTGTCCCGAGCACAGAAAAATAAAAATTCTTGGCATAATTGGGAAACATAAATTTTACAACATAGACCTCCACAGTGCTAGGGTCAACCTTAGTGTTAGGGCTTTGGGGCGATTCCAAGGACTTATAATAGGTTATCTTCTTTGAGTAACTAGCCTCTTCGATGTTGTTATGTGATACCCTTGATAATTTCCATTGTTTTAGTACTTCATCCCTACATCCAAATATTGGTTTAAGGAAAACTTCCTCCGCCTCATTTGAGTAATCCACAAATTCCTCTTCCTCCATCCTAGCCTCTGAAGATTATCACCTCATAAACCATATTTCTAACCAAAATATGTGTAAGAATATAAAATTGGGAGATCATTATATTGACTATATATTATTTGCAATATCAGGAAATAAGAAGAATTTTTATGTGCAACTAAATGCTAAAAAAGGATTTCAAATGCCAATATAGTTGGAAAGAATGCAGTGAATCATGTCACAAATTGGTTAAGTTTAGAAGATAGTGTTGCAACACAAAGTTATCTTGCACTAACTAGATGTACATGATGGCCACTATGTCTTTGCAGGCCTCGATGAATCTGGAACTCGAGAAGGGAAATACAAATCTAGACAAAAACATAAATTAATGACAACCCATCTCAAAAAGCCAAAAAATGTTAATACATTGAGTTTTCATAATCCTTTTGGAGACCAAGAAGTAAGATTATATTTGACTTATGAGTCATGAATGAATGGTCACAATATGTAGAAATACAAAAGTCAAATAATGTATTTATACAAAACTAAAGAGGTAGGGTGCTTTCCCCAAGGAGGGGTAGTCAACGTACATTGAGTTGACTTTGTTGGCCTTAAAAATAAATAAAAATATACAATAAAATTACAAATAATGTCCATTTTGGCCAATGTGAAGATTACACTCTTATTTTCAACAAATCAGACACTCAAAGGACAAATAATATTTTAAATTGTAAAATATATGCATTACTGAAACAGTTGCATCCTAATATTCACTCAAAGTGTCTAGATTCTCTTGAGACCACCGTATTTTCTCTTCCGTTAATTACAATGATGTTGTAAAAACCATTCTTAACTACAAAAAGAGTTTACTAAATGACTGTTTTCTTGTTGATATCTACGGAAGTACTGGATACATTTTGCTTCTCAGAGTCAGGTGAAAATGACCCTGTTATTCCTTGTGGATGAAGTTCTCTCATTCATAATTTGTGTTGTATAATACCTAACTAGCGTAATTTGTTGGAAATATGAGCTTTTTGAAACCACAACAATTTTGGACTAAGAGCATTAGTATTAAGAATGTCATTAATTTATGTCCATGTTGCATAGATATGGATACAGGTATGGAGATACTGTACCTGAAATGGATACAGATTTTTTTTAGAGAATCAAGATATGATATGGCTAGGAATGAGGATATATATATATATACTCGTTAATTTATGCTGAAATAGTTGTGATCCTGGAGCTCAAGCTATCTCAAGTACATTTTTTCTGTCCTTTATATAGCCATGAGCCAGTTAGAACTTTGTGTTTTTATTGTTAATATAAGAAGAATTGTTTCAGAAAAAATTAATGTCAACTCAGAATTTATCTGTTATTTCAGATACTTACATCTCTTCTCATCTGATTAAGACCTCCATGAAAATAAATTTTAATGTATCCATTGCTTTCGATTGGAGGACTTGCATAATTTCAGTGTCAGGGAATGAATACAGACCTAGGTTACAACGTTTCCTTTGGTTCGGTAAGACTTTTCAGTCAGTACTAGCTCAGGACCTTACTTGTCTAAGAAAAATTCATAACTAGGGAGCTACAGGAGTTCAAGTAAGACCTTTGAACTACGATCTTAAAGAGTAGTAATAGATGAATTAGGAGTAGATCTACCTATACAGTAATGAAAACTTTATCTACAAAAAGAATTGGGTAGATAATAAATTACCTGTTATGGGTTTTGTAGTTCACCATTCGCAAGTATTCCAGTGCACAAGGCTCTTCACATTCCAAATACTCTTTCCTGGACGTGTTTTTCTGGGCATTATAGTCTTGTCTCCGCATTAAAAGAAGAAGATTATCTATATATCCATATATGTCAACAACTAATAAAATTTAGTAAACCCTATTTCGTAGAAAATTTCTTATCAATTAGGTTGTCAACCTTAAAATATTTTTTAGCACTCCATATAGAAAGGAATGGTAATTGTCAAAATTATACACAGAATATTTTTTATTTTACAATAAACTGGAATGGTACAAAAATTCAAATGTATTATATTAATTGACATCCACCAGCTAGGAATTATGAGTTTTTCCTTTTGTCTTTTATAAAGAGGATCCATAAGGATTACAAGTTTTTGGATTTTTTTTATCAAACTAGAAAAGGTAGAAGAAAGAATGAGGCCCTTGGTTATCAGAATATTCACAATTTGAGCAGCATGCCTCTCTACCTACTTGAAAAAAACTACAAAACTAAAAACAAGAATTAGTAAAAAACACCCTAAAAAAGTTTAAGTGTGTCTTTGGGACAACACTACAAAGCCTAGGCTCCAAATCCAAGATATCAGTGGTAGAGATAAAAGCCACCTTCTTCACAACCATGCCAGTAGGGACTTTGTGAGCATACTTTGTTGCTAGTTTATGTGGATATGAAGAACTAGGATCCTTAGGAAATACTAAGGAGCCTAGTTAAAGAATAGGGGACACTTCCATGGCCTTCTGTCTACGCAAGCAAAAGCAGGAAATGGTTGCTAGCAATGCAACTCTCTTCATCCTCCAAATTTAATTGTAAACTTTGTGTCTCTATTAGAATTAGAAACTGCAATAGATTGTAGAATGGATCCACAACTAAAAATTTGGCTATTAAAAGAAATTTTAACCCATTTCCAAATGGATCACAAAATATCATTTTATTTCATTTATTAGTATGTTGATTATTTAGTATAATACATCCAACTTCTAAAGAGTGTCTGACTAAAATCAGGACTGGTCTTGATTTTCCTAAAAGACTGAGTGTGCAATAAAAATCTAATATTTGGAAATTCCATCACACACTAGAATGATAATCAACAATTGCATACCTCAATTTTTCGTCATTTTGCTTCAAAAATCCTTTCCTTTTCTTCCTCCTGGACAAAAAGATATATGAGTGGTAGGATTTAGGAACATAGCTTTTAAAACATAATATTAACAAAGACAACACAAAATCCCCTTGAACAGCTGAAGGTTTGATGAATGTATGATACACAAATTATTGTTGTTATAACAATTATTTCTCAATCCATGTATCATACTGTGAAAGAGCATTCATCTTGTGCCAATTCTGCAAGTACATATCTAGTTTGGACATGGGGGTAATCAACATTAAAAAATATTGGGATAATTAATGTCCACTTTTGTTGAGTAATTTAAAAATAGAAAATTCATCAATGGGGCCATGGTCCAACAGTGAATATGGTGGCATCTCATGCCACCAATCAAGATTCAATTTTCCCCAAGACACGAATAAGTTGTTGGGGCCAGTTGCAAGTCCTGGTTGACTGACAAAGTAGTACCCCCCCTATCATAGCAGCTTAGATGAAAGGAAGGGATTGGTTAATAGTTCACGCCTTGAGGTCCATTTCTCCTATGTAAGTATTTTTATTTCGGTTCCCAAACTCTTTGGGCCATTTGCAAGCTTCTATTAAATATATAGGAAGCACTTTCAAGAAAAGAAAAAGAAATAAAGAAACAAAAGAAGTAGAAATTTATAAAAACATGTGAAAAGAAGTCATACACAAGCAACGTCGAAAGAAAAGCTATAAAACGTTATTTTAAGATAGGACAACCTTGCCAACTACTTGAGTTTTTCTTAGAGATGATTTTTTAATTTTACAATAAACATGAATGGTACAAAAATGCAAGTGTATTTTATTAATTAACATCCACTAGCAAGGAATTTTGAGTTTTTCCTTTGGTCTTTTATAAAGAGGATCCATAAGGCTTACAAGTTTTTTGGATTTTTTTGATCTAACTAGAAAAGGTAGAAGAAATATTGAGGCTCTTGGTTATCATTATATTTAAAGTTTGAGCAGCGTGCCTCTCTACTTGCTTGACAAAACGCCCCCAAAAAAACAAACAAGAATTAGTAAAAAGCAACCTAAAACAAGTTAAGAGTGTCTTTGGGGCAACACTACAAAGCCAGGAAAATTCTAAGTTAAATTATTATAGAACTTGCACAAACTAAGTAAGATAAGCTAGAAATATTACCTTCTTAGGGTCTTTTCTTGCCCTTTTGGGGCAACAAATGAAAAGGCACTAGATTCCTGGATGTAAATTCTAAAAACCAATTAAAGAACCTTTCATTTAAGCCTCTTAGATTCTACAATACAATGACTTATAAATGAGGAACTTTGAACTAGATCCAACGTATATATAAAGTTAGAAAAAACTCTGTCAATCATAACTAGCATGAAATTCCTTTTCCTAACCACATACACTAATGCATTAGAAAAGAAAATGTACATCTTATTGGAAAACCCCTATTTTTGATAAATGTGTTGCTTTGGTATTTTGTAGCAATTGGTTGAAAGAGTCTCATTGTCATAATAATGTCGATGCTTCCCTAGAATGGAGATAAGCTCCCAATGGTTAGGGTTATCTTGGAAAGATATAACACACGTTTCTCGGATATTCTCCTAATAGTCTAGAATACTACGGGGCTTTCCTGTGATTGTTCTAAGCCTTCCCGTGACTGTCTGTGGCCATGTTAGGTGTTGCCCTTGAGAACCGTACTATTGATCGAATAGGGTTTATGCTATTGGTGTCTGCTTTGTCTTCTTGGAGATGGAGATAGTGATTCTAGAAGTGTACATGAGGCTTCCGTGAGGGCTTAGGGTCATGCCCTATCCCATTAGGAATTTCTATGGCTGTCATGAGTGTTTAGGATGAATACCTAGCTGCTCTTCATGCTTTCCATGTATGAGTGTATGAGTGGAATATTCAAAAAACAGAATCTACTACTACATGTTTCATATTGGAAATTTGGACCTCTATGAAGGAGACTTCGTCGAATTTCCAACATCTATGTAGTGAAATTTGTCATTGGATATCCATTAAATATGATATATGCTATTCTACTGACGACTTCAATTCGTGGGTTATATGACTTTAGGCATGTCTACAAGGAGCACAATATGAGTGTAGACCATTTATCCAAGGAAGCATTGAATATGAAGGCTAGCCTCCTCTCCTTCTCGTAACTTTTAGAAGGAGAAATCATTGAGGAAGACATGATACAACTCTTTTAAGAGTTTTTTTATTTATGTGGCATAGTATTTTTTGGTTCTTTAAACTATGGGATACATTGGCACCTTTCTTGTTTTAGCTTGGGATATAGATTTTGTTTTCATCCCCCAAGGGTGTGTTTTATCCACCCTTGATGCCTCCTTGAGTTCTTTGGGCTCCTTATGTTATCCCAGTGGTATTTCTACTTCAGTCATCTTGGTATTGTGGGTTTCGTCCCTCCCCTTGGGAAAGATTTTGTTACTTATATCAACTCACGTCTGGAATGACTTATTGTTAGGAATATGTACAAGGTACCTTTGATTCACTATTGAATATCAAGGAACACCTATTTTTCTTCTGAAAAAAGCTACAAAATATTAACAAATGATTTTATTATATATATTTATATCTGTAAACTAGCTCTTTAATATTTTTGGTGAGGAAACAAAATAAATTAAAAAAGCTACACCTACAAATTTTGTCAAAAACGTAGTTTGTATTTTGAGATTTAAATTGGTTGAAGCATTAGCTATGGAACCACTTGATATCTATCTTGTGTTAAAGAACTATGTGATGAACTGTTACACTTGGAAATTATTGATATTATTCAAGACAATGATACCACTATTATTTCATGTTTATAAGTCTATCCAAGTTTTTGTTGGTATTTTTCTCTTATTTTCCAAGTTTTTTTCTGGCCATGGTTCAGGTAGAACCAAACAGGTATTTGTCAGACCTGTCTTCCTTTTGCGAGGGGATTTTAGGAAGGCTAGAGGAAAGTGATGCATCCGGTAGGTCTACAAGGGCTATATTAACTAGATGCCAGAAGATTAGAAGAAAATTCAATAAACGCATGGAATTTTTTCCCACAGAAGGGGGGTCATGTTCCTATGATGATGAGACAATATGAGACATCGAGGTGCCCTTAAGGTATAAACATCTATTGAAACAATGGGTACATAGGGATCTTCCTCAAGTAAACACTGATTTTTGTGTGAATGAGAGGATATATAGAATTGCACCGTCGTCAAAACATGGATTGGGGTTGTTTTGCATGGATGGCATAAAGCTTGGTTACGACAGATGTACAAAATTGATGGAGTATGTTGGACATTATTACAACTACAATGATTGGATGTGCCCGGTCCAATATACATGAAGTACATGCCAAGATATGGGTTGTCAACAAATTATTTACAACTGAAATACAAAGATCAAAATAAAGGAGCAACGTTGTACATTGACGGAAGGCCAAAGACAACTGAGAATATTGTGGGGTTTATAAATAGTACACAACCATGGTCTATGCTTAAGCAACCCAACTGCATATTTGAGGGGCATGAAGGAAATATTGTCTTTGTATGTGCCATTAAATAAATAGTTGTTGGGGAAGAGCTGCTTATTAATTACAATTTGAATCGAGTATATACAAACATGGTTAGTATGGATGTGGTACATCCAACAATTTACCCAACCTTTTATTAATTATTTTAACATCATTAGGATTTTTTGTTAGCATATAATTATAATTTTTGATTAAATTTCCTATGTTGAGTTTACATGGAGGTGATCAGGAGGGCATCACTCTAACTGTTGGTGAGAGGAGTACACCATCCTCGAGGAAACATGTATGCATCAAAATGTTATGTTATTAAATTGTTTTAGTGAGTATTTTGTTTTCGTTAGGTATTTTTTAGTATGTTTTTGATGCAGGGTTGTGTCAGGGGCACCTCCCTCATAGTAGATGTTACTAGACCTACCTCGAGGTAGCAGGTATACATCGATGCCATTGTAGAAATTTAATATGTACAAACAATTTTGTTCTTATGTTTTTTCAATAGTATATTCGTTTGGTTTATATAATCTTATCTATATTTCATGCAAAGTGTTGTTCGGGGAAGCCACCCAACTATTGATCAGACGACTGCAGCCTCAAGGAAATAGGTAAACCTAAAGGTAATTATACAATTTAAATACTTGAAAATTTTACACATATATAAAAGGTAGCATAATGTTTATTTTGTTATGTATTTTTTTCGTTTTTATAATTGCATTCATTATGATAATGTTGTATACTTTTTTGTAGGTGGATGATCAGGGAATTTCCCCAGCTGTTGATCAAACCACACCATCGTCTAGGAATTAGATAAACCTATATGTAATTCTAGGAATATATCATGATAGATATTTTTTTTAATATAATTTTTTGCTCAGACTGTTGCTTCAACAAGTAAGCAGTGTTTTCTATATTTTTGTTGTAGGCAAATGATTTGGTTTATGAAACAACAACATAATAGTCCACATAATTTTTTGTGAACAAGTTGTTGAATGATGCTGGCATTGGTTCTTCTATAGGCCTGGTGAAGCTACTAGAGAAGACCTTGAAAAAAATTCATGCAGATATGCTTTGTCTGCTATTCATAATTCCGCAG
This sequence comes from Pseudotsuga menziesii, assembly GCA_001517045.1. NCBI lineage: Eukaryota > Viridiplantae > Streptophyta > Pinopsida > Pinales > Pinaceae > Pseudotsuga > Pseudotsuga menziesii. The sequence goes on along the minus strand of LPNX010606886.1, from coordinate 164,414 downwards.
ACAGACAAGATCAAAACAAATGTTCAAGTGTTGATGAAGAGATCTCAGTTCTTGAAAGTAAGTTGCAAAATCATAATATGAATTCATTTAGAAATTTATATTTTATAATTTTATATGATAGTGAACTTATAATTGAATGGTTTTTATTTACAGTATTTTTCACGCCCACTCACTAGAGGTGAAGGCGGTGTTGGGCCCAGTGAGAAAACCACTCCACATAGAGCACATACTGCACCCATGTTTTCGACTGAACAGTTAGAAACACATTCCATGACACCCACGAGGCCAGCAGAGGGTGTAGTCACTACTGACCGACGCACAACATATCATGCAGAAGAAGGGGTGGAGGCAAAGTTTGATAGTAATGCTGATGCTGAAGCAACATTTCCTCTATCTTCCTGTGTCAGTAGCATGGTTTCAATTGTGACAACATTTTTGGTGAACGAGGAACTTGTTCCAATAAAGGTAGAGAAGATTCCAGGTAACTATAGATTGTTCAATTTAGTTTTTATAATTTGATTGTAATATACCGATGATATTTTTTTTAAACTAATGATGGCATGATTGTTTTGTAGGAAATGATGTTTTTTATAAAAATGTAAATGATTTGACCTTGGAGATATTCGGGCCCACCATCCGCACAAGGTGGGATATACATACAAAATATTTAAAGGATGGTCTGACTAATTTATTGATTGTCCTATTCGGCAAAGATACCTTCGATACATTAAAGGTCCTAAAGAAGGCTGGACAACATATGAAGATTGTCTGAGACCAATATAGGGTTCACCTAGAAAAGAACCCCAAGTATGAGAACCCGCCAATGATTCCATTAAGGGAGTGTAAATCCATAGTGGAAGATGGAAAAGAGAGGGCTCTGAGAAAAGAATAAAAGATACCACCAGGAATAGGGAGGTATGCAATACTTTCCACAATGTAATGGTAATCCTTATTATTAATAATTTTTATATCAAATTTGGAACATCTAATGTAATTCAACACTTGATTAGGCCATCATACACATCAAATCCCACAAAGGAAAGACTAGATAAAATTGGTCAGCACAAGCTTGGGCTTGGTGGTTATTCGAATTTGGTAGCACGAATTGTAAGTATCGAAAACCTGATACTACATCCAAATAATAAATATAAAATTATTTTCGTTTTAATCTGGTGCAAAATGTAAAATTAATGATGTTATGCAAATATGCAGGCCAACCGATTAAAATAAATGCCCGCTCAGGAAGACTTGAATATTGGCTTCCAACACGGCTTTGAAGTTGTTGTTGAATGCCGAAAAAACTTGTTTGTGCATACAAGGTCTTTTGTGATCCATTTGGTGCACATGTATATAAAAACTATATAGTGTAATGAAAATTTATTAATTGTCATGCAATCTATTTGTTATAAACAATTAACATAAAATATTTATTCTATTTTGAGCAGGAAAGCAATGATCCCCTTAATGTCGGTGATGTACACCAACCAATTGAAGATCATGCTTTGATTCCTGGTAATGAATTTGTTAATATGCTACTATTTTGTATAGATAATTGCAGATGGTGAACATTAATTGTACTTCTCCATATTTCAACTGTAGAGCATGTAGATGGTCACACTGTACAGGTTGAGCCTGGACAGGATAATGAAGAACATGATGTGCCCACACCAGGTAAAAAAACACCTTTGTAATGTTTTTTTAAATGAAATACTTGTAATTATAAAACAAAAATAAATTAATGCAACATTTTCACATTATTGCAACAATTCCGATTCCCTTGCCGCAAGATCGACATGGCGAGCAATCTACTAGGGAGACATCAGGACAAGTTGGTGAAGCACTAGGAACCGAACAACAAATTTTGGAAGATGCGCTTCTTGCTCATTTTGTAAAGAGAAGAAAAATAAAAAAGAAGTGACTGAAGAAATTTTGAGTAATTCTTTTTTATAATACAATGTCATGCATGGTTTTTTCCGCTTTTTATTGAATGAATGGTTTTATCAGCTATTGAATGAATGAATGGTTTAATGAATGTTTTCTCAGCTATTGAATGAATGAATGGTTTAATGATTGATTTAANCATAATATTTTCCACCTTCACGTGGTTGGTCTTGTTCAGTAGAGAATATTAAGTTATTCTTGAGACAGAGAGGAGCTCAATGAATGGTAAGGAATTATACATTAAAAACAGTGATTTCTATAATTGTAGTGTTTAAATTTTACTATTGCTATTTGACTCATCCATTGGAACTTGTTGCAGATAGTCTTGGGAAAAAAATTCATATTTCAGAGGAAAAATTGGCATTTTGATGTGATCGATGGCCTTATATACATATTATTGTGGTTCTCCATGTTTCCTCAGGTGATCTCTTATTACCAATTATTTTACTTGAATATTATTGTATTTTACATTGTTAAATTAAAAATGTTCATTATTATTGTTGTTTTTATTCATTGAGACAAACTACTCAAAATGTATTTTTTTAGCTTCGTTTTGTTATTTTCATAAACATGCAAATATTTATTTGATGGTTCCTAACATGCAATTATTGCAACAGGAAAATATTTGTAGTATGTTGAAAGATGTTTTGAAAGGTAAAGCAAAAGAAGATAGTTCCAAGCTTCACAAATCAAGGTAAGTTGTACCAAAAAATTATAATTAGTATCGACAACATAGATTTGTTGCATGTACATTTTGCAAAATTACTTAGGAAAAATCTGATTGATCTTTCCTTCCTCACATTTTATTCATCAATCAAAACTCAAAGATTTCAGTTGCTAAGTTCACAAGGATATAGGCCTTATTCATTTGTGATTTGAGCCTTAACACTCTTCTTCAATTATTTCATGTATCAGTTTAACTTCCAACAAATTTGGAAGAAAATCATTGGTCTATCAATAATGGGGAAGGTTCCATGAGCCAAAGGAAAACCTATTATGGCTGCCATTAATGCCCTGTTGTTTCCCTTAGTTCTATATTTTGTCATACTTGATCAAGTAAAGGTCAATATAATACGCCACGATTCACCTTCGACTCTCAATTTCCCTTTAGAAATTATCTAGAGTCTAAGATCAATTGTGTCACCTTAAGTGCTAAAATATTTTATAATCTTTCTCATATCTACTATTGTCCTTCAATATAGATATACATGAAAATGGCGATTTGGTACTTCTACAGTTCTTATTATATTAGGGAGGTTGGAAGTAGATGACAACCCAAAGTATATCATATTTAAGACACCCTTGGAAAAAGTTTCATAAGTGTGGCGAAGAAGTCACTCTGGAATTGAGATGGTGGTATAAGGTCATAGATGATTTTAATCTCATCCATAGGTATATCTAAAACCACAACTTCATAATAATGAACTTGCTTATAAGTAGATTTTACTTCATACTTGTTCCCTTCAATGAAATTGAAGCAAATTCTTTGTGGGTATGCAAAGAAACTTCTATTTTCTCGATCATTTAAACTTGTGTCCATTTTCTAATTGCCTCCTTCCACCAACCAAAGTCCACCACCTAGTCCACACAAGGAAACTGCTCCAACTAAATGATCAATATCCAAATTTTTTCCATAATTGATCCACACAATAACCAACATAGTTCACATATCCAAATTTTGAACATATGCACTTTACTAAGATAGGATTTCAATTTTTACAATTTTGACTTATCCCATGTTTTGCAGATACATGTCACCATTTGCTAGTTTTTCTAGAAAATATAAACCTTTTATGTCAACCTTACCTTCCCTCATTAGCCATCAATCACCGTTACAATTGATTTGTTCCGTAAAATGAACTGAATCTAAGACAAGATTGACCTCGTGCATTAATGTCACAACACAAAAATAATAATAACGTGTCAAGGGGATAAATGAGAGGGTATTACAGGTTTGCAACACTAGTTTCCTAGCTCATGAATCCAAAGGTTTGTCCATCTCTATATAGATATCTCCTTAATCCAAATATGTCCTCTTATGATTAAAACATGGCATTTCACCCACATCGTCAAGGGAATCATGAGAAAAATCCATTATCTCATTTTACTTGTCCATTCAGTAATAGACCCAATCACATATAAACATTGAAAACAAATTTGAGGCCGCTTGAGTGGGCCTAATGTGAAGAGCATGTGTTTCCTCCTAGGTGGTCATAAGTTGGAATCTAGTGGGGGTTAGGGCATGCACTCTTCCACATATTAAGGAATCCTTAGCTTTCCCTTTGACGAGCCTTTTAACCCCAAACTCTACTTCATCTAACATAAAACTATCTTCCTTTGTAATAAGGGTTTTGAATGTTTTCATAAGACACTAGCCCAAAACCTACTCCAAGGTTCCCAATTTCTTAAATTCACTTCCATATATTTAGGATTCTTCATGTGCTTGAGCATAAGATGAAGGTGAGCATATAACTGGAATAAAATTGAAGATGAAGGTGGTGTGAAGAAGAAACATAAGATGAAGGTGGTCAACACATTCTCCCATATAGCTCCTTAGGTAAGGGATGTGCTCATGCATACGAATAATCCAAAATATATGGAAGTCAATTTAAGAAACCAAAAGAGTAAATGTTGAGCATCAAATCAAATTAATATTGATGATGTAGTGATAAGAATATCTAAAATATTTATCATTTGTTTGCATAGTTTCAGGCATTAAGGAAACATACTATGTTTTAAATGCCATTAAATCCTCATTGTTAGTTTGGATTTGTCACATTAAGAATTGAGAGGAAAGCCATGCTTTTGAATATTAGTCATAAATTGTGATTTGTTTCATAAATATGCAAATATTTTTATTGCCAAGAGATAATAATTTTTTTAAGATTTTTATACAATGAAATGTGCAACTAACATTTCAAATACAATATTTTTTCCTATGGTTTACAACAAAAGATGATTTACATTCTTTTGTTTAGCTCTAAGAAATAATTACACTTTACATAGAAGGGAAACTTTGGCATTTGTCCAATTTGAACTTCGATTAATACTACTTTCTTTCTCATTAATCTATAAGTATTAATATTATTTGCACATCCCCCACAAGAAGTAAATCATTATATGGATATTTCAAAGTTTGAAATCAAATATACATTTTATGTCCAAAGAGGTAATCATTAAAAAAAGAAACTAACCCTTTTAGTGTTTGTAAGCACACTTTGTGTTCTAACATATTATGGTCTTCCAAGTTCGAACACAACAATTTTTATAAATCTTTCCCAAAAAAAAATTCATGGTCTCATATGCATGTAGATGACATGATAAACTTTAGCTATATTTAGAAGTTGGTTGGACAGTGCCTCCCTTAAATACTTGTTCAGTAAATGTGCCCTCTTGTAAGAGTAGAACATCCTTGGATAAGTTGTCAACTTTGGTGTTGAATTCTCTATGATACACATGTAAAGGAAATATAATGAAAATGTGATTTTACCTCTACAATCTTATTCGTAATAGGTTTTAGGTCAGAATTTATAATATGATGATTATGGTTGACACACTCCATCACAAGATTTGACTCACCTAAAAATTGTAAATGGTTAATCCTTTGTCATGTGTTGTCTTCGAAAGTATCCATAGAGTGTAGATTTATATACCTTATTGTCAGTCCCATTCCCAACAACATGTTGTAGAAAAAAATAATGTGAGGTATAAATAAAAATTATCACTCCAACCCCACAAAACCTTGGTACCCCCTAACATGGCCCATTAAAAAATCATTAGGGATTATGTTTGTCTATGGTTAGAATTTGTAGAATCTTTGGTTTTTTTGTCTTTAGTGGCTTCTTATTTCCTTCATAAGTAATTTTGATCTTGTGTGCTAATTGCAAAGTGGTCATATATAGATCTTGAAATATCATAAGATTCCTAGACATATATATACCATATATAAACACACAAGATAGGGCCCTATGGACATTCACAACTTTGTTTGCAATCTATTACAGTAGACTTTCTAAATTCCCATTTTCCCATCTCACCTTAATTCCAAAATCTTTGGTAACCTCTTGTTAAACAAGAACTGCAAAGGAACAATATACAAACAAATTCTAGGTCTTATTCCTTCCGAGCACCGAGAAATCAAGATTAACGTTTCTTATAACAGTTGGCATTTCAATATTTGTATGAACTAGGGAAAAACTAAGAAACCATACATTTTGTTAGTTTTGACCTAGTTAGGGAGAAGAAATAAGCCAAGTCCCAAGACAAGAGAAACCCTTCAAGAGGGATGCCTCACTTACAAGACTATACTATTATGCATACGACCCTAGGTTACTCTTAACTTGGATGCCTCTGGAAGTGTAAGGAATAATACTTAGAGATATTGCCACAATTGAGAAAGAAAAGAGATTAACGTCCTAAGAATATTTTCACCTTAGACAAGCTTTGAAAGATAGTAAAGGGACCTCATGCATCAACTTTACCCTTGAAAAAACCTAGAACTTGCCAAGAAAGGAGGTGCACACCAATTGATTAACCCATTACATAAGAAGAAAGAGAAAAAGTGTCTTATTTGATCCCATGATCTAGATTACAAATGGGGAGGAGTTTCCTTATTTATACTTGAAAAGGATAACTTAACCCTCCTTTGAGTCGACCTAACTAATTTGTCTTCAAAATGATTTTTAATGATTTTTTAGGGTTTGTAACCCACAATTTAGGGACTAAACCTCATAAAACATAAGATAATGATAAAATAATATGAAAAGATTCAACTTGATGATGAGTTGAACTTGGAAGGAGGACGTCATGCCCCATTTAACCCAAACAATTTCCTTTTTCCATAATCATTTTGTCTTGCTCCAAATAAAACAGAATAATCTATGGTCATAATTTCATTAATAATCTATGGATTCTTTTTTTAATTTTTTATCTTTACTCTTTTCCTTGAGAAACTTGTTGTCATGAGAAAATTTGAAAATCTGCCCTTGCGTTTGATAGTAGTAAATGTTGCTAATTTATTCTTAATCCTTTTTACAGTTAGCAGGTGTTGCTGGTGGTGCAATGACTTCTCTTGTTCGAGTGCCAACTAAGGTCTAGAAAAATGATTATTACATAATTTTGATCATGTTAAGCATTCATTATCCACATTGAAGGCAATTTATTTAGTGTTGTCCTTTCAATTAAACTTGAATAAATAATGGAGGTTGTTAAGCAAAGGATCCAAATAGGGCAGTTTTCCAATGCTCCTGATGATGTGCGTTGTATTCTTGCAAAGGAAGCTGTTAGAGGTCTATATGCGGTATTACATATTTATTTCACATTTTATCTGTTTATATTTGCTATATGCTGCCGTGCTTTCTTTAAAGGTTTCATTTGGATTTCATTTAGTCTGAAAGTTAGATTTTAGTTTCCCATTTTCACATGTTGGCATATATATTGTCATATAAGACTGGCTCGTAGAATTTGTTCTGTTTTTAATAATTTGAAAGTGATGATTAAAAACATAAAGTAAGTTGTATATCCAGTTTAATGTATATTTCCTACTTCAAATGAGACTAAAAAAGAAGGGTTTAGTAAATATTTAAATTTTTTGACTTAACCTCTTCTACTATTGCAGGGGTATGGGTCATTTCTATTATGTGATTTTCCATTTGATGCAAACTAGTTCTATATATATGAGCAACTTAGGATAGGCTACATGCTAGTGGTAAACATTCTTGCAATTTTTTTCTTCTAGAATTGTACTTCTCTTCTTCCATAAAAAGTTACTATAAGATGTAACAAGATAATGTGTTGCTTATGTATTCTCTGTTGAGAAGGAAGAGAAATGAATTGCAATATATTAAGCTTTCAAACTATTGTGCTTTGTTGTAAGTTCCAACCTTTATAGGTCTGGTTATTAGTGCAACATAATATTTCTCATTTATAACAATCTTATTTCTCAAGTTAATCTTGAGAGTCGTTGAAATAGTTGCAACATGAGGCTGACTGTATTCATACTTCATAGGTATTGAAAGTTAGTTTTGTGAAGTTGAATTTCTTGCATGGCCTACTATTTCCAATCTAAAAAAACCAAAAACTTAATATGGTTATTAAACTAGGCAATGATATTACACCATCTTTTTAATTTGCAAACTAACTCCGTGAAAATGCCATATCTTTTTTATAATAGCAGAATGATATATTTACTAGATACAAATTGATATTACACAGTGTGTGATACTACAAATTTAATCCTCTAAATTTCTAATATTCACTATTATCATTACCCCTTTTTTTCGTGCCATTACTTGAACCTATTGTGTTGATGATAATCCAAAAACTGCTGCCAATTAGACAAACCGTGCTAGTGCTACTTTGTCAGCTTTGCTCCACACCTACATTTTCTTCTTGTTCACTGGCTAAAAGTAATGGGCCCATCCCATGGATGGGTAATCCATTCTACCAGTTTCATGAAGTTCTAACTTCTGGATTATAGCCATTTGCTCTATTCTGCTTCCCTTAACCACTAGCATTAAAATGTACATTAACACATATGATCATTTTTAATTTTACCATTTTGGCATAGTAGGCATGATGTTCTTCCCAATCTTCAAAATATCATCCCCTCATCTTAACAATATATCTAAGAATATCAAGCACAAAAATGTAAAGATCATGAAGGTCCTTTCTGATGCTAGTAAGCCTGGTTCTCACCTCATAACAGAGCTCACTTGCAACCATTAACACATCCTTCTGAATCTTTATATTTCTGGGACTTGATGACCATCCCTTTACATAGGAGAACCTAAATTTGAATGCTTTCGTATAAATTTCTTCTCATGCTAGGCCACCTCTAAGTCTGGATCCTCTTCATCATCAATGGTGATCTTCTATGCCCATCCTCATCTTAGAGATCATCCTTGTTTCCATAACCTACTCCAAAATGAAATGCAATTAAATGTAAAAACAAACAGAAGAAAATGCAACAACTATTAGGGTTTATAATTTTCCCTTGACCAAATTGTCTATTAGATTATTTTAGGCTAACTTAGAGTTTTATTTAATTATTGGTTCCACTAGTACCATTGGGTCTACTTGGCCTAATGGGGCCACATGTACCAGTTACTAGAGTGTGGGGAGCACAGATAGAGGCTAACTTCCGCTGACTTCACTTGCATGCATCAGTTTAGTCACCTCCTAGGAAATTCCCTACATTTTAGGAGACAATGGGAGTCCCGACACCAACCTCCTTCAGTCAGTTTGAGTTGGAACTAGTTAAGATTAGTTATTTTCTAGTTACTTTCAGTTAGATCATAATCATCTCAATTAGCGCCAATTAGACATGAATGCATGTGGATAAGGCGCTTTTCCTCACCTACCACTTCATTTAGACTAAGTTAACTAATTATTACTGATTGTGTGACTTGATTAGACATCTGGTGTTAACCATTTGGACTCCGATATTGATTAAGACATCCTTAGTTAGCTAGTCAATCAGATACATACACATCCAGTTGGTAGATTCGAATTCATCCCTAATTAATTCGAATTCTTCCTTATGTAACACTATTGTAACAACATATTAATTAATGAACATGATACTGTAATTATCTAAGCTATACTCATATGTTTCCTGTGTGGTTTGATTTGTTCATTTTGTATAATTCATTCCTATTCACTAAATCAATAATTTGGACTCATTTCTTGATGATCTATATGGCACAACAATTCTAACATGGTATCAGAGCCATTTCAAGAAAGCTTCATGTATGTCTGCTCTCCATTGAACACCAGAAGCAGCTGGGTTTCAACATAAGTCCCACAAAGGGTACCTTGATTCCTCTGAATTTATTTAGAGTGGTGGTGAGGGTGTGATAGACCCTAAGAAAGTGTTCATGTCGAGAGGGAAGGCATGCTTCTTACATAGTTCAAATTTTTTAGTGTTTTGCAGTGAAATTCTACAGGTGCTACGTAGCTTGTGTGAAGATTTGTGTTTCTCCAGCAGGAGAATTATGGATTCTCTACCTTCTACTCCTCATATCGTAACATCCTTTAATTATGTTGATTGGAGGGAAGATATGCAAGTTTCCTTGTGCAACAATGGATACTTCAGGATAATACTTGGAAGGGAGGTTGAGCCCCATCATCCATTTGAGATAAACAAGTTTTTGAACCACTTAGATGAATATTTCGGTTATCTATGCACTCATATATCCAGAGATCTCATCTTCCACCTTGAAGGTTTGAGGACTCCCAGATAATCCTAGGAGAATATTGAAGAATTTTTTGAAAACAAGATGAGCTTGAGGGACACCTCCTAGAGAATGACCTGGTAGCCTTACATCCCAACAAATTCCAAACTATAGATAAATTATTTACTAAATTCATGTCTCTTGCACTTCAATGCAGCCAATGCGAAATAGAAAGAAAGGATGAGAAAAATTTTCTCTCCATTCTCAGCATACTCGGTTCTGAGTATTCTTTATTTGTCTCAATCTTTCATTCCAAAAGGGATGCCTTTCCCAATTGGAAAATTCCCTCACTTGATTCCTTTTCCGAGTCCTTAATACCGGAACAAGAGAAGTTGATCTCGATGGGAGTCATCGAGACTTCCAAATATCAAGCTCTCGTAGTGACAGAATCTACCAAAGTGCAAGATAAAGGGAGACCTAAGGGGAAGGAGCCTAAAGAAGATGATTCTAAGCCGAAATAGAATCAGAAGACTTCTGAAGGAGCCTCCGACTCTAAGAAAAAGAAGAAGTTTGAAAAGAAAACGTGTCCCTATTGTATGAGGGGTTTTCATCCAGAAGACTCGTGCATGAAGAAGACCCTCGACTAGTTGAAATATATATGTGTATAGAACAATATTTCCCTTCAACAAGGTCCAGAGTTGTCTGATGATGAAGAGTACACTGAAGAAGATGAGATATTCTTGCATGCAAGCTTCACTCCATCGAAGGCTTATTTGACCGATTCTGGAGCATCCAACCACATGGTTGCCTCCAAGAAATCCTTCATCACTTTCCCTCTATTAGGAGGAACTAGAAGTCATATGGGAGATGAATATAAAATCCCAAATATTGAGATAGGTTCACATAAAATCCATCTTGATGATTTTATTCCCTCTCCTATAGAAAATCAAATTGTTGAAGATGAAGAAGAAGCCAAATTTTCCTCACAGTCAATTGCAATTGAAGAAAGTCTCCTTGGAGCGAATCCTTCAACTGCTGCACCAGAAGTGTATGAGATCTATGATATATCATCTCCTCAAATGGTGGATGCATAAGATAACATTCACATATATGTTTTTGAATAAAAACTCTCCTTCCATTCTTTACAAAAATTCTCCAGTGATTCTTCTATTTTAAATTTTGTGCATAGTTTACCGGTGATTTTTCACGAAAGGAAGAGGAATTTGATTGATCTATCTATAATGATGTTGCTGGTGTGAATATAAGTAATACAATGGATATTATGGAAATAATATCAGACTATAGGAGTGATCCATTCACTCTCATTAATCTAGAACTTCTAGTAAATTCCTACAGGATTGTATGCACCAAAAATCAGAATTTTGAAGAAGGAGAAAAGTGTGCATCTACCATCTCGGTGGAGCACATTTTTGGATCTGATATGAACATATTTGGATCTGATTTATTTTCTGACTTGATAATATTTGGTTCAGGTTTTAAGATTCAAGAGTTTACAAATCAAGTACCGCAAGTCTCCTTCAAACTTGCTACTGGGGATTTGATGTTCGTTTTCTCTTATGATTTTGCTGATATTATATTTTGTGAATAATTGATTATTTATGAAGCTATATCATATTATGGAGCTCAAGCATTCACTCTCCATAGTCCCAGGGCTTCTCTACATATCTATTTGATCACATGCTCATCTCCTCACAGAACTAGCAAAGAGGGAGACATTCTGCATTCGCCTCGACACTTTCTCCTAACACTTAGAGATGATTTTATCTCACATGGTTTGATGTTCAAGGCTGCTATATATCATCTGTTTGGGTGTTCTTCATATGGTTCGAATTGCCAAGCACCTTTTCTCTCTCATCATTTGATTTCAGTTGCTCTACATGGGTCCAGTTTTCATCAGTTTTCATTTAGTTTGGATTCATAGGTTCACATGCACAGATTTAGGATGCTGCTGCATAGAAGAACTAGAATACTGCTTTGCTGCTTCTTAGTGCTGCAAATTGCAGCAAAATATTTTGCAAGTTTTTAAATTGTATATCCTGATTCCTTCTTATTTTGAGGGGGGGTTTTCCCATTAGGTTTTCCCCTAATACCTCAGTTTATTAAGCAACATTTTTATATTTTATATTGTACATGGGTGACTTTTGGCCTTGTTTCTAGGGCCCACAGTTGTCTAAGTTAGGATTTATAATCCTCCCTTGATCAAATTGTCTATTATATTATTTTATCCTAACTTAGGAGTTTTATTTAATTATTGGGTCCACTAGTACCTTTGGGTCCACTTGGACTAATGGGGCCACATGTACCAGTTGCTAGAGTGTGGGGAACACAGATAGAGCCTAAATACCATTCAATACACTTGCATGCATCATTTTAGGCACCTCCTAGGCCATTCCCTACATTTCAGGAGCCACTGGGAGTCCCAACACCAACCTCCTTCAGTTAGTTGGAGTTGGAACTAGTTAATCTTAGTTATTTTCTAGTTACTTTTAGTTAGATCATGATCAACTCAATTAGCACCAGTTAGACATGACTGCATGTGGATAAGGTTCTTTTCCTCACCTACTGCTTCAGTTAGACTGAGTTAACTGATTATTACTGATTGTGTGACTTGATTAGACATATGGAGTTAACCATTTGGACTCCGATATTGATTGAGACATCCTTAGTTAGCTAGTTAGTATGATACATTCACATTCAATTGGTATATTCGAATTCATCCCTAATGAATTTGAATTCTTCCTTATGTAACACTATTGTAACACTAGATTAATTAATGAACATGATACTATAATTATCTGAGCTATACTCATTTATTTCCTATGTGGTTTAATTTTTTCAGTTTGTATAATTCATTCCTATTCACTGCATCAATAATTTGGACTCATTGCTTGATAATATAAATGGGACAACAATTCTAACAACAACTTGGGCATGGATTTGATGAAATTTGACAGACTATTTACATTCACCCAACAAAGTCTATACTTAGATCAATGCCCTGAAAATCATTTGAGGTGGTTCTCCTTAATATCTTAAGGATGCATGCAACAAATATAGTTATTGGGTCAGTTTGAAAGCTTGAAAGAGAAGGAAGAGATTTATTAGAAAGCTAAGAGTCATTCCATGAAATAAATAAAGTTGGGATTGGGATTTTTCGGGCTTCAAACAACAGTCTTAATGAGGCTGACATTCTGGGAGCTGTCATGGGATGTGATGGAGCCAATATGCTTATTTCTCACATCATTCTACTTTATGGATGTATTTATTCTTCCTAATACATCCACTAATATTTCATTCAAGAGCTTCTTCAATGTTGGCTTCATGGATAAGCAGAGTAGAGTAATGAAGAAGAGGAATTTCGACTTAAACACTTAAAAATCTTCGGATGGTATCTAAGACCAGGTTACAAGCCTCATATTCTAGAAAGGGTGTTTGCAAACTTTAGGAGCAACCTTTGCAATTTTTTCACTTTAACTTAGGTTTTTTTTAACATTAAAATTTGATGAAAGCAATTAATTTTGAACCATTTCGATAATCTCCTTTTTGCATGAAAACTAAGAATTATATTCAATAGGATATCGAGATGGTGTCATAAATTTTCTTTTGATATGCCTAAGTTGTGTTTGTTGATGAAATGTAGGTTGGATACACTCTATGTTTCATGTTTTAAATCGTTATTTGCATAAAATATGTTTACCTTAAACACATGATCATCTCAGAATTTATCTTCAAGTATGATAAAGTTGCATTTGTTTATACTTAATAGTTACCACAATAGGAACAAGGAATTTCTTGAGATCTTTTAGGGAGTAGGTCACATGTTTAATCTAAATTTATAACATAAATGGAAACTTGCATCATTCATTTGAATACCCACATATTCCAAGATCCAAAGATGTGATGCTGAGGAACCTTCTAAAGCAATTTTTATGCATGCCTCATCTCTTGATGATCTAGCTTGAAACAATTTTAAGTTCAAATTAATACCTGAAAATGATACTACCTTTGAAGAAATATGTACTCTGAAGGTTAGTATATTTGGATTTTCCAATGTAAAGTAAAGTTTTCTTACTACTTTTGAATGGCTTCAACAACCACTGCCATTTGGTGTTCCAAATCAGTTTGCACCATTGGGAAACCTATAACATTTCTAGAAATATATTCTAAATTGTAACTGTCATGTTTCAAGGATCAACATCCTGATGATATGATCAATATGTTTGTAACAATACTAGCTATAGGGATGATCAAGAAAAGAACTCATTTCAAAATTTTAATTAATGTTAGATCTATTGTTTTAGTATCATCTATGCTTCAATTAGAAGGATGTCAAGGACCCTTTTACTTCAAAACAAATCCATGATGTATGTAATATTAGCTTTCAAATGGAAGATGGATTTCCCCATATCATTCTCTCTTTCCATTTTTAAATACAAACCAACACCCAAATAACTATCTACCACTACATCATCGCACTTCAGTGTTCATTCAATACATGATCAATTAAAATGGAAATTCTGATTAAAAACTAGAAAATACCATCTAATGATCAATAACATCTTGTCCACTTAGGAATACTGTTAGAAAGAACACTATGTGATCAAAATAATGTTTATAACCCATCTAAAAATAAGTAACCAGCGATTTTAATTAAATAGATACTACATAATTTGTTTGACTCTAAACGTGCTTTCCCAAGAATACCTTATTGTGACTTAAGAAAGGTTATGAAAGTGAACTTACATTTTTTTTGTAGGATTTCCTTCTATAGTATCCCCTTCTGAATAATCACTGTATTCCTCTTCCATTAATGTTGTATTTGGATTCCCTTGCCTACACAAAAATAAATTATATAAGTATCTTTCTTCCTCTCAGTTTTACACAAATGTGGAAAACCCATTCATGTTCATAGGGTAAAGCCAAAATTAATGACAATTAGCGTTGAACTCATCAAATTATGAAAGAATATGGAAACTAGAGAAGGGGATTCAAGAGAGGATTATTTAATTATATACATCAATTCTCTTAATTCAAAATAATTTGATGAATCATTCCTATTATTGTCCATAAGTTGAATTTTGTAGGAAACAAAGTTCCATGTTATTCAAAAATGAACATTTGTCATACCAAGGCTCTTGCATTGGCCTCCTAAATGAGTATATCCCTTTTCCATATGAAAAAAATAATCAAGAATTTTTTTTAAATGGAACTTGAGAGTGAAAAATGGAAAGATCCCAAATGGAAAAAATATAGGTTTGGATAGAGCACAATGACTGTGGTAAACTTCAAGAATTCATAAATGGTAGCGATATGTTTGCCAATTTTTTTATAAATTTAAATGGGTTCATCGGTTTTCATACATATGTGGAGTGGCATTTGTCGTTGGATATCCATCCAATCCAATGACTATGCTACACTATCGGTGCGTTAGTCGTCAGTTATCCGATTGGAAGGAAGGAAGAGTCGTCGTATTTAGGAGTTGTAATTGGTGAAAGAGATCATCAGATATCAATCCAATCCGACGATTATGATAAACTACAAATGTCTCCATTATGTCGGTGATCCGAAAGGTATTAGGAAGATTAGTCACATTCCATAGTGGAGTGAGGCATTGCATATTCGACAAACTTGAATGAGAAGTCATCGATTTTCCGACCGATCTGGAGTGCCACTTGAGGTCGAATTTCCAACAGAGGTATTTGGGAGATTCATCAGATTCCATAGTGGAGTGAGGCGTCGCATATTCGACAAAGTTGAATGAGACGTCATCGATTGTCTGAGATCTAGAGGGCCACTTGATGTCAAATTTATGACACCCTATTTTTGTAAATCTAATGAGGGTAATTCACTATTGAAATTGACGTGAATATCCACCGCCATTTTAAAAGAAAGTAGTTTGTCAAATTGTCGACATCAATGTGTCAAAAATAAGACATTTAGGCTGTCAGAATTTGTGGTCAAATTCACTTGTGGAGTAATAATGGGAAATCAAGATAATACCAAGAACTAGAAAAGCTCAAAACCTAGCATCCCATTTACAAGAAGTGGTGGCATATTGAACTTACCCTTACTTTCACTTTTGTTAAACCTAGAGATTTATGGTTGGAATCCTCTCCAGATTCTCTATTTGGATGAAAAGACCTCATGTAGGGTCCCTCGGAACTACATCATATTACAAATATTATTAGTATAATGAAAAATGATGATAAGAGATATAAAAACTATTCCAAAACTTTAAAGACTACATTATTTTTCTAACAAACTTGTGAATTAAAAAACATCACCAATTCATTTATTGTCTTAGCTTGTAGAAAAAAATAGATGAAATCTAATAGATGTAATAAATTTTGTTCATCCTAGTTCCATTATAAATAAGAAATGAAAAGATTACATTCTATCATTGTACCTGTTGCAACAAGTATAGTAATTTCTTCACTCAATGAATTATCCAGAAATGTACCATAACTAGAACTAAAACCCTCCCAAATCCTAGAATGACACAATTTTACATTTGGCATAAATTGGGCAATGACCCATGCCTCATGTGAACTTCCCAATCTCTTGAATACAAGTGTTTTATACTATGAGAACCCTAAACTCTCTCTTTATTGGTTTTCATATTCTCTCTGGCACACTTATGGATTCTCCCTATAGTACTGAACCCATAGATCATCTCTAATATACTTATTAGGTTGTAATGTTGTTCTACCTAACATTTTTTTTCTCCTTGTTTATTACAGGAATTAGGGTTTGTTGGTTGGTTCACTTTCATCCTTGCGGTCTCTTATGAACCTCAATGTGGTATACAAGGGAGTGTGGGACTCCCTTACTCATTTCTCTATTGGTTTATGCCCATGACTAGGGTTTATGTCCTAGCTGCAACCCTGGGTTTATTGATCTACTATTGTGTTGATTCAATGGACATTGATAAATATATCTTATCAATCTTATATTTTTTCATCCATAGCTACATGCCCATGGTTTATTGTTAAGCATTGAGTTAATTAGTGATATTATTGTTGATGCTTAATTTCACTTGATTTTACCCTTTCTCAAACTATCATAAGTATTCCATGTCTCGTTTTCCTTACCTATTTGACTTTGAACATCATATTTCCTAAAGCCATTTGCGAGTTCATTACATCATTTGTATCTCGAAGATTCATTTATCTTGATTGTTTGTAATTGTATTTATGCAAGCAAGGAAGGAACTAGGGTTTTGGGGGAAATATTAGAGGATACTTGAAGTGTTAATGTTTGAGTCCTTTTGTAACACCCAGGTTTTGACCCCATTGCATTAAGTGTACATGATGTATATATTGTAATGAATCATGGTGTGGAGCTAAAGGCAAAAGCCCCACCATCGATTTAGTTGTGTTATGTTTCGGTGAATGGAATCGTTGTCGATGGTCTATCGTGGTATACGACATATATTAAGTTTTGTCATCATGTAAATATTCATCTTTAATTAAAATGAACCCCAACCAGCTATGTTCGTGGCAACTAAATTGAGAAGGGGCACGATTCTCATAAGGATAAGGGTGGGGGATGTCAAACCTTGGGTTATGGGGGGGAAATCCATGTGTCACAACCCTGTTTGATTTTCCCATATTTCCTTGTCTTATCCAACTACCACTTTAATGTTTTTCTGGGTAGTTGAGGCAGTTATGGCTGGGAGTGGAGTGTGGCAGGACTGTCAATCCTTTCCCACACGCACACTCCACCAGCAAGTTGACCCTCATGTTGGCAAGGAAAACCACCACCGCCATTCTCTCCACTAAGCCATTCTTTCCCTTGTCTATTCATCCTCACGCGGGGATGGTAGTTTGATGATTACCACACACAAGCTTCTTTTTCGGTTTGGTCTCACACAACCAGGAAGGGGGATCCATTTCGGATGTCATTCACGTTTCCATAGAGTGGTATGTAGCATGTTTTCCATCTGAATTCTGTAGATCTGATGTAAATTTCCCTCATGCATAGGTTGGGAGTCTAGATTTTTCTTCCCCAGTGTGGTCTGTGTAAGTTTTCCCCGGTGGCTTCATTGTCCAGGACGGAATGTTGTTTTCCCCACATTGTGAACTGTGTTTGCTGATATGTTTTGGGACTACTGTAGGTTGTTTTGGAGTCATTTTGGCCATGATAGGGCCAAGAATGACTCAAGATTTGTTTTCCTTTCCCAAGTTATGAATCGCTTGTGTTACTGCCTGTATGCAGTGGATGGTCTTCGGACTGTGTTGGGAGAAGGGATGGGGGCTTGGTTTGCTTGATAAACCTGGTGTGTTTGGAAACCACGTAGACAGAGCTAGAGGGCTGGATTTCTTCTCCACAACCCCTGAATAGCACTGGAAGGGAAGTCAGGGCCTGAGGGACTGTGTAGCAGAGAAGGGGCTAATTCCTTGTGTTGGGTGTGTGTGGGTGTCTTAGAAGTTAGGCTAGTTCTGGTGTAGGTGTTCCTAGCTCTGTAACGGGCTCACCAGCTTAGCATTTATCCTTTTCCAACTCCTTGATGGCCTGATAAACCTGACCATGTTGGCTTGGATGTCTTGTTGATGGCCTGATAAACCCAACTGTGTTGACTTGGCTGTGTTTTGGTGTACCCTTGGCGTGTAAGCCTTCTTGTTCCTTATTCCTTGGGGAATCATGCCCATCTCGGGGGTGGTAGCATTACTGAGAGATTTAGGAGCATGCTAGCCTATGGTTGGGTGGAACGTTGTAGCGACGTAGTTGGTTGCGGAATGAGTTCTTTATGAGATAAGTAATCTTGTCTATTTTACTTCTGCAATCATATTACTGTTAATGAATATGATGAACATGTTGAATGCTTGTATGAATGTATGTTGCTTCCGTTGTGTATGATAAATAATTATGCATCTATGTATGTTCTACTTCAATGCATTTTGTTTTCGTATTTTATGAATGCACATGTTCATGGGGTTGGTTACCCGGATGGTTAAGGCCATGGTAGCGTCCTCTTCGCCGGTCGGAGGGTCGGGGACATTACAGTGTGGTATCAGAGCTTGCAGGTTGTAGCATGGGCCTCTATGGGCCATGAAAGACTAGATAGCAGAGGCATGTTTCCTTCTTCCCAGGAGAAATCGGTGAATGACTGGGAAATTCACAAAATTTGTCTAAGTGTCTGAACTGTCGGTTCATCGAAAAACTTAGTGGGAAGGACTTTCGATGCAGCAGAGAGCTAGGCGGAAACACACCCGATGGAGGATAGTTGGAAGAAAAATTGTAGGAAAATTTTTCTAAGTGTTCGTTGGTTGTCGATGGAAAATAGATGTTGGGTTCGTCGACACCACGGAAGAATTTAGCGGTTTGTCAGTCCGTCGTTGCAGATGCTGTGTGGACTAGCACTCTGATGATTAGAAGTTCAACCACCATCGCTTCGATCGTTGACACATAGATCTTAGTGTTTCTGACCATCGACGCAGTAAAGAAAGCTTAAATTTTTTTTTCTAAGGCCCAAAAGGCTCCGACTGTCGATGCCGGTCAAAATTAGTTCGCCGATCGGAAAGCATTAGCAGATTGGGCCACCGATCGGAAGAAGATAGAAGATGGTGGGCCACCATTGTGGCTGCTGATGGAACTATTTCTCCAGCAAAAAGAAGAGAATTGAGCCGATCAAGCAGCAAAAAGGAAGACTAAAGGGAAAATTTTGAAAATTTCTCTAAGTCCTGGAGTCGTCAGCCATCGGTGATGGTTAGTGGAACACATTGTCGACACCTAGTTAATTTAGTTGCCAATGAGATATGATAGATGAATTTAGTGGATTGAATGTATGCCGTTGTGGCTAGCTAGTGAACTATCCTTCCGACGGATAGAGGCTTCAACCACCGATGCCGTAGTGATTAGTACTTCCAACAGCCGATGAGAAGAAAATTTGAAAATTTTGTTTAAGTATAAGGTCGTCAGAAATTTATTGAGGATTGGATCACCGATTGGGTATGTTAAAGGTTTGAGAATCCGTCGTTGTGGCTGCTTAGTCAACTAGCCCTTCGACACCGTAGCAACTAGTGCTTTCGACCGCCGATAGACTTATGGCTGCGGAAGACTTAAGGAGATTGTTGGTTGCCGTTGTAGAAAGCTGGGCGACTAACAGGTTATGCTATTTCCGATTAGATGCAGGATAATAGAACATTGTAGGCCAATGCAGCGAAAGGAATCAGATGAGTAACTCGTTGATACAGCGGAAGAACTTAGAAGTTTCAACCGTCAAAACGCCCGATGAGCAGTAGTTGACATCACTGATCGGAAGTCTAGACGTTTGCCCGCGGAAACCGAAGTAAGAACACTTTTCGTCGTTGCGACTGCTCAAAGGACTATGCACCTGATGCACGGTCAACTTGTTCACCGATGCAAATTGAAAGTGTAGTTGTTTTGACTACCACAGTGTCGGCAGAATAGTTAGGAAGAGGTTCGATTGGGCCTAAGGAAATTTGGGTTTTTCAGAATAATTTCTTAGTATTTTTTTTGGCAATTTTCAACTGTCTTTAGTTGGTTTTCAGTAGATTTCAGCAGACTGTCCATGGTCACAGAGCTGAATATGAAATAGAGAAAATTTTGTGTTTTAGCATAATTGTTGTTTTATGAATTTCCAGAAGAAAAGGTAAGTAATTTTGATTTATATTAATACTATTCATCTAACAGTTTGCTACGAACACATTTGCATATAATTTTAAATAACTTCCAAAAGCAGTACTCCAGAAAGAATAGTGTGGTAAAGCGAGAGGTGGTTCAGTCATGAGAACCCATGATGGGTATGATGCTCAGGATTCTTACGAGCGAGCAGAAGATGCCATGGGAGAAAATGTCCATAAGGAAAATTATGCCATAGATTCTAATGGCAGAAGATTCCAGGGGACACCGTTCGAGGTTGCAGCCACCATGAGAAGCTTGGTTAAATCCCAGGAAGAACAACATCAGTTGAATGCTGCCATATTGCAGAGTTGATAGATTTATAGAAAAAGATAGATTCTGGACAGGGTACATCAAGGCCAGAAGGAAGTAAGAGCAGTACTAGGAGAAGGAGAAGGACTTCTAGTGGGTCATCTGACTCTAAAGAATCCAGTGGGGATTCAAGTTCTTCTTCTCATAAAAGAAAAAGAAAGAGACACCATAGGGATCGCTCTCGGGATGAATTTAAGAAAGCTAAACCTCCTGCATTTGATGGTGAGGTAAAGACTGGACAAGAAGCTAAAGCTTTACTTCTTGCGATAAAGAAATACTTTCAAGTGCATGATTATTCAGGAAACATGAAGGCAAGAGTTTCCATATTCAATCTGAATGGAAGGGCATCCATTTGGTGGGAACACTTCAAGTAAGTAAAGAGGATCAGTGAATAGAGACTTAAGTGGAAATAGTTCAAGAAGTATTTCAAGCAGTAATACCTCTTTGACAGGTATTATGATGACAAGATTAAGGAGTTCCATGAGATGAGATTGGGACAGCAAACCATGGAAGAGTATGCAAATAATTTTTTGGATCTGTTGAGGTATGTCCAGTACATCAGAGATGAAAAAGTGAAGGTCCAACATTTTCTGAGTGGATTACCTCATTCTTACAAAGATAGAATTGAGTTTTATGAACCTAGAACTCTTGAGGAAGCAATAAGGAAGGCTAAGTATTGCTATGAGCAAAGAAAAGGTAATCCGGATTACCATAAGGCATGGAAGGACAAGAAGAATGAGAAGTTTGACCAAAGAAAGAAAGGTTGCAAACCTTCTAACTTCACAAATCAGCAGAAGCAGCCATCCCAAGCTGTGAGTAAACCAGTTGGAGTGACAAGAGAAAATCCTAAAGATCCACAACAGAATAGAGGGCCACTCCAATGTTGGAAATGTGGAGGACCCCACATGCGCAGAAATTGTCCACTCGAGAATGAGAGTGCAAGACCGGCTTATAACATTCAAGAAGCAGAAACAGTGGGTCAAGTAGCAAGGGTAGCCCCTAGGATTTATGCATCACTGGAGGACCGTCAAGCAGATCACCAGTCAACTCTGGTTGAAGTAGCAGGTAAGATTGTTGAGCAATCTGTTTCTATTTTGATTGACCCTGGTTCTACTCACAATTACATTACTCCTAGAGTAGTGGAGATTTGTGCTTTTAAGAAATTAAAGCAAAGGAAGTCTTGGTTAGTTCAGCTAGCCACTGGAACTAAGAGAAAGGTCAGTGAAGTGGTGGAAAAATGTCCATTGGTCATGGATGGATTGGTCACTTGTGTAGATTTGAATGTTCTACCGCTTGGTTCCTATGATGTTCATATTGGAATGGATTTGTTAGAAGCTCACAGGGTAAAGCTTGACTGCTACAATAAGACTTTCGAGTGCATGAATGAAGAAGGGAACCTAGTAGTTGTGAAAGGTATTCCAAAGGTGATTTCAGTAAGGCAGGTTTCAGCAATGTGGTTAAAGAAGTTTTGTAGGAAGGGTTGCCAGTTGTATGTAGCTCATATTTTGGAGACATTAGGAGATGAAACCCTTAGATTGGAGGACTATCAGGTGTTACAGGAATTCAGGGATGTGTTTCCTGATGAGATTCCAGGGCTTCCTCCAAAGAGGGACATTGATTTCACAATTGAACTTGTACTAGGAGCAGCACCAGTGTCCAAGACACCCTACAGGATGAGTACATTGGAGATGCTAGAGTTGAAGATGCAACTACAAGAGTTGTTGGAAAAGAATTATATCTAGCTGAGTGTGTCTAATTGGATAGCACCAGTTCTATTTGTAAAGAAGAAAGATGGTACACTCAGGTTGTGTATTGATTACAGACAATTGAACAAGGTTACTACGAAGAATAAATATCCTTTTCCTAGGATTGATGACCTCTTTGATCAAATGAGGGGAGCAAAGGTATTTTCCAAGATTGACTTGAGGTCTAGTTACCATCAGGTGAGAATCAAGGATGAAGACATTCATAAGACAACCTTCAGGACAAGGTATGGACACTATGGGTTTGTAGTGGTACCATTTGGTCTCACAAATGCACCAGCTACATTTATGTGCCTTATGAATAGCGTCTTCAATAGGTATTTGGACAAGTTTGTTCTTTTTTTCCTTGATGACATTCTTGTTTATTCTAAGAATGAGGAAGAACATGAAGATAATTTGAGATTGACATTGAAATTACTCAGGGAGCATCAGTTGTATGCGAAACTGAGCAAGTGTGACTTCTATAGATATAGAATTCAGTATTTGGGTCACATTATCTCAGAGGAGGGTATATCCATGGACCCTGAAAAGATTGAAGCCATTATGAATTGGCCTACTCCAAGAAATGTGACAGATGTAAGGTCTTTTATGGGACTTGCAGGATACTACCGAAGGTTTATCGAGGAATTCTCCAAAGTTGCACATGCCATCACTTCTTTGCAAAATAAGGGGATAAAGTTTGAATGGACATCAAGGTGTGAAGATAGTTTCCAGCGGTTGAATAATCTTCTCACCAGTGCACCCGTATTGAAAGTTGTAGATCCAGAGAAAGACTTTGTGGTGTGTACCCATGCATGCAGACAAGGGCTTGGAGGAGTCCTTATGCAGGACAACCACGTGATATGTTATGAGTCAAGAAAGCTAAAGGAGCATTAGAAGAACTATGCCACTCATGATCTAGAGCTTGCAGCCATAGTACATGCCCTCGAGATGTGGAGGCATTACTTGATGGGTAGAAGACTTGAGCTCAGAACAGACCATTGTGGTCTGAAGTATTTGTTTGATCAGCCAACTTTGAATGTTAGGCAAGCAAGATGGCTAGAGTTTTTATGTGAGTTTGATTTTGAAATCAAGCACATAAAGGGAAAGAAAAATAAGGTAGCTAAAGCACTCAGCAGGAAGGTACAAGAAATGCATGTGGAATCTCTTAGTATTTGCCAACCAGATTTGAGGCAGCAGATAGTTAGTCATGCTGCTGGGGATGAATTGTATGAGCAGGTAAAAGACAAATTGCCGTAGAAAAGTCTTGAGAAGAGGTCTGAGGGATGTAAATTGGAAGAAGATGGACTTCTCATTTATAAAGGTAGAATTTATATTCCGAATGTAGCAAATTTGAGGAGAGTTGTTATGGATGAAATCCATCAAGCTCTGTATTCTGGTCACCCAGGATACCAAAAGACAATTGCTACAACTAGAAGGCAGTACTTTTGGCTAGGAATGAAAAGGGATATGGCTGAGTACATTTCGAGGTGTATGAAATGTCAACAAGCAAAGGTTGAGCATCAACATCCAGCAGGTTTGTTGCATCCCTTTCCAGTTCTGGAATGGGAATGGGAAGTTATTTCCATGGATTTCATTACAGGATTATCGATGACTTGGAGACAACATGATTCCATCATGGTTGTGGTAGACAAGTTGACTAAGGCAGCACATTTTATAAAGGTTAAGTCTATGCATAAGATAGATGGCATTGCAAATATCTTCATGAAGGATATTTTCAAATTGCATTGATTTCCAAAGGCAATAGTCTCTGATAGAGATGTCAAGTTCACTTCCAATTTTT
The DNA here is from genome assembly GCA_001517045.1 of Pseudotsuga menziesii. Taxonomy (NCBI): domain Eukaryota; kingdom Viridiplantae; phylum Streptophyta; class Pinopsida; order Pinales; family Pinaceae; genus Pseudotsuga; species Pseudotsuga menziesii. The sequence goes on along the minus strand of LPNX010606886.1, from coordinate 139,776 downwards.
GGAAGGGGTTATTTGCAGATTTGGGTACAAAGCTAAACTTCAGCACTGCATACCATCCTCAGACAGATGGGAAAATAGAGAGAGTTAATCAGGTGCTTGAAGACATGCTTCGCATGTACGTGATGGACAAACCAACCAAGTGGGAAGATTACTTACGCTTGGTAGAGTTTGCTTATAACAATGGACAACTGACATCCTTGGGGATGAGTCCATATGAAGCTTTGTATGGGAGAAGGTGTAGGACACCTATGACTTGGGATAATCCAGTGAACATGATTGTGCTTGGACCAGAATTGCTCAAGGAGATGGAGCAAGAGGTTATAAAGATCAGGCAAAATCTGAAAGTAGCACAGGACAAACAGAAAAGCTATGCAGATAAACATAGGGTGAACAGGGAGTTCAGTGTTGGGGATCATGTTTACCTCAGAGTGAGGGCAAGGAAGAGTTCCTTGGAGCTTGGAAGTTGTGCCAAACTGTCACCAAGATATGTGGGTCGTTTGAAGTGCTGGAAAGAATAGGGCTAGTTGCATATAGAATTGCATTGCCTGCTAGTACTAGCGCTCATAATGTTTTTCATGTTTCCTTGCTTAAGAGATATGTACATGATCCTAACCATGTGATAAATTGGGATGTGATTCAGGTGGAACTCGAGGGAGAGTTCCGAACCGAGCCAATGCGCATCGACAGGAAGGTCACAATGCTCCAGAACCGGGCCATAGGTTAGGTAAAGGTGCAATGGGAGCACTATGGACCTGAAGAGGCTACATGGGAGCTAGAGGATGCCATGCGGTTGGCACATCCATTTTTGTTCAATTCTGTGGATCACTAAGGCGATACCAGTGTAGCATTTTGTTCAAATTTTGTAAAGCAATGAGGACAATGCTATTGAAGGGGGAGGGGAATGTAACACCCCAGTTTTGACCCCATTGCATTAAATGTACATGATGTATATATTGTAATGAATCATGGTGTGGAGCTAAAGGCAAAAGCCCCACCATAGATTTAGTTGTGTTATGTTTCGGCGAACGGAATCGTTGCTGATGGTCTATCGTGGTATACGACATATATTAAGTTTTTTCATCATGTAAATATGCATCTTTAATTAAAATGAACCCCAACCAGCTATGTCCACGGCAACTAAATTGAGAAGGGGCATGATTCTCACAAGGCTAAGGGTGGGGGATGTCAAACCTTGGGCTATGGGGGGAAAATCCATGTGTCACCACCCTATTTGATTTTCCCATCTTTCCTTGTCTTATCCAACTACCACTTTAATGTTTTTCGAGGTAGTTGAGACAATTATGGCTGGGAGTGGAGTGTGGCAGGACTGTCAATCCTTTCCCACATGCACACTCCACTAGCAGCTTGACCCTCACATTGGCAAGCAAAACTGCCACCACCATTCTCTCCACTACGCCATTATTTCCCTTATCTGTTCATCCTCACATGGGGATGGTAGTCTGATGATTCCCACACACAAGATTCTTTTTCGGTTTGGTCTCACGTAGCCAGGAAGGGGGAGCCGTTTCGAATGTCATTCACGTTTCCACAGAGTGGTATCTAGCATTTTATCCATCCGAATTCCAGAGGTCTGATGTAAATTTCCCTCATGCATAGGTTGGGAGTCTGTATTTTTCTTCCGCAATGTGGTCTATGTAAGTTTTCCCCGGTGGCTTCGTTGTCCAGGACGGACTGTTGTTTTCCCCACATTGTGAACTATGTTTGCTGATACGTTTTGGGACTGTTGTAGGTTGTTTTGGAGTCGTTTTGGCCACGATAGGGCCAAGAACGACTCAGGAGTTGTTTTCCTTACCCAAGCTATGAATCGCTTGTGTGACTGCGTGTATGCAGTGGTTGGTCTTCGGACTGTGTTGGGAGCAGGGATGGGGGCTTGGTTTTCTTGATAAACCTGGTGTGTTTGGAAACCACACAGATAGAGCTAAAGGGCTGGCTTCTTCTCCACAACCCCTGAATAGCACTGGAAGGGAAGTCAAGGCCTGAGGGATTGTGTAGCAGAGAAGGGACTAATTCCTTGTGTTGGGTGTATGTGGGTGTCTTAGAAGTCAGGCTAGTTCTGGTGTAGGTGTTCCTAGATCTATAATGGGCTCACCATCTTAGCATTTATCCTTTTCCAGGTCCTTGATGGCTTGATAAACTTGACCATGTTGGCTTAGCTATCTTGTTGATGTCCTGATAAACCCAACTGTGTTGGCTTGGCTATGTTTTGGTGTACCCTTGGCTATGTGTAAGCATGCTTGTTCCTTATTCCTTGGGGAATCATGCCCAGCTCAGGGGTGGCAGCATTGCTGAGAGATTTAGGAGCATGCTAGCCTACGGTTGGGTGGAACGTTGCAGCGACGTAGCTCGTTGCAGAATGAGTTCTTTATGAGATAAGTAATCTTTTCTATTTTACTTCTGTAATCATATTACTATTAATGAATATGATGAACATGTTGAATGCTTGTATGAATGTATGTTTCTTCTGCTGTGTATGATAAATAATTATGTATTTGTGTATGTTCTACTTTAATGCATTTTGTTTCAGTATTTTATGAATGCACATGTTCATGGGGCTAGTTTCCCGGATGGTTAAGGCCATGGTAGCGTCCTCTTCACCGGTCGGAGGGTCGGGGATGTTACACCTTTTGGGAGATGGAGGTAGATCCTTGGGCATGTGACAAAGAAACCCTAGAGGATGCTTGGAGAAATTTCCTTAGAGAGGTTGTGTTAGTCATGCTTAGTGAAATAACAAAATTGGAGTTGATGGTGTTGGTGCTAGCTTGTTGTAGAGACTTTGGTGTGTCTAGAGAGCATGGTGGGAAGTCAGACATGCAAACCACCAAGGAAGGTTGCAGGTTGATAGGAGCTCTAGAACGGCCATGAATATACAAGGAAATTTTGACAATTGTGGGGCAAGAGATCATATGTTCATAGATATGTAGTATCCACGATGTCTTGCAAATGAAAATGGATCTTGAACATAAATAGGTTTGTGGAACTTGATTTCAACTACTTCTATCTGACAATATCACTATGTAAGAATTGATTTCTCCTATATATATATATATATTGTAGGTGCTTCCTTTGATTTGATTTTACCTTTTATAAAACTATCATAAGTAATTGAGAAATGGATAATTCCTTACCTTGTCAAAGTCTTGGAAAGTAGGATAAGATGCTTTATTTTCATAACAATCCCCAGGAAATTTTCAAAATTTAGATGACACTTGAGTGGGTTGTTGAAATGCACCACCATAGCCATTCATTGAGGTCCTCTGTGTTTCAAGAATCATTTAATATTATCTACTGAATAGGACCAACCACATGAAGGTGGAATCCCTTGTGTCCCATCCCCCCCTCACATCACTCTCAATTCCCCATACCCAATGCATGTACTTGAAATTTATTTTATGTGCAAACATGTAGATTTCATCATTAAGAAAAATTTACCATTCACATAATAAAATATAACACTCATTAAACTATTCATTTATTTAGTACGGAAAAAAATATGCATGGCATTATATTATCAAAAATAATTTCACAGTATTTATTCAGTCACTTCTTTCTATTTTTTTTTCTCTTTACAAAGTCAAGAAGAAACTCATTGCCTGGAACTTTTTTTCAATTCTTGGTGGTTCATCAACTTGTCGTGGAGTTTGCGGCAAGGGGTCCATATTGCTGCAATAATGTGAAAATGTTACATTGATATATTCTTGTATTATAATGACATGTATTTAATCTAAAAAAAGCATTACAAATGTGGTTTTTTACCTGAAGTGGCCACATGATGTACTTCATATTCCTGTCTAGGATCATCCTGTATAGTGTGGACCTCTACATGCTCTGCAGTTATAACATGGAAATGTACTATTAATGTTCACAATCTGAAATGCAATATTTAAACTTGTAGCATATGAATAAATTCATTACCAAGACTCAAAGCATGATCTTCGATTGGTTGTTTTCCATCCTCGACATTAATTGGATTGTTGCTTTCGTTCTCAAAATAGAATCAATATTTCATGGAAATTTTTTAAAACGAATAGATTGCACAAGTAATAAATCTTCATTAAACTATATAGATTTTATATAACTGTGCGCAAGATGGATCACCAAAAGACTGTGTTTGTGTAGACAAGCTTTTTCGGCATTCAACAATAACTCCAAAGCCGTGCTAGAATCCAAGCTTCAAATCTTCCTTAGTGGGAACTTCCTTGAATCGTTCAACCTACATATTTGCATAATGTCATGAATTTACCTTTTGTAGTGCAAAAAATGAAATAATTTGCAATTTGTTACTTAGATGCATTTTTGGTTTTTCGATACTTACAATTTGTGCCGCTAAATTCAAATAACCATCAAGCCCAAGCTTGTGCTGACCAATTTTCTCTTGCCTTTCCTTTGTGTCCTTTGATGTGTTCGTCAACCTATGAAAGTGTTGAAATACGTTAGATGTTCCAAATTTGACTCTATAAATTATTAATAATAAGGTTTAGAATTATGTTGTGGAAAGTATTGCAGACCTCCCTGTTCCTGGTGGTAATATTCCTTGTTTTCTCAGAGCCCTCTCATTTCCATCTTCCACTAGGGATTTCCACTCTCTAGCTGGAATCATTGGAGGGAACTCATACATAGGGTTCCATTCTAGGTGAACCCTATATTGGTCCCGAACGATATTCATATGTTGTCCATCCTTCTTTAGGACCGCAACTCTATTACAACTATCATTTTCGAACAGTCCATCCAACCAATTAGTGAGCTCATATTTTAAACTTTAAATTTGTTTATCCTACCTTGCACGTATGGTCGGCCCAAATATCTCCAAGGAAAAACCATTTACATGTTTATAAAAAACATTATTTCCTGCAAAACGATCATGGCATCATTAGTTGAGAAGACAATGTTTTATCAGTATATTACAATCAAATTATAAACATTGACTTGAACAATTCATAATAATTACCTAGGATCTTCTCTATCTTTATTGGAACGAGTTCTATGTCCACCAAAATTTTTGTCTGTATTGTACCCATGCTAGTGACACAGGAAAATCCAGGAAATGTTTCTTGAGAAATATCAATACTAGAAGGCTCTGCATTGATCCTTTCTTTTGCATGATCTGGTGTGCGTTGTTCACTAAAGAGTGCACTCACAATTGGCCTCAGGGGTGTTGCAGACTGTGTTCCTGAATGTTTATTCAAGAACAGTGGCACGTGAGATTTACATGGATTCTTTTTCTCATGTGAAGACTCTTCCTGATCATCATTGGGGCCCACACCACCTTAACCACTAATGTGTGGTCGCAGAAAATCCTGTAAATAAAAACCATATTTTATAATTTCACCATCATATACAAGTAAAAATTAGAAAGTACTAAATGAATTTATATTATGATTCAAGATTCCTTAACTTACTTGCAAGGCATGTGATCTCTTTACCAAAACATCAACCTTGGCTCTAATCTCATCTATCTGCGGTTGAATGAACAGTAGATGAAGGATATCCTCATTAATTTTTTTCAAGGCCTTCTCTGTCATCTTAATCGAGTCTAGAGAAGAACGAATGCCAGTAGCACGCATCAACTCATCCCCATCTAAAGCAATTGATTGCTCTGACGTTTGTTCATACGCTGAATCAGTGGTATGCAACAAATATATATAAAAGATTACTAACGTGAAAGCAATAGAATGAGGAAAAGAACATATTAACAAAACATATCCATCATGATAGATTCATAAAATTACAATTATGTTTACCTGATGCCTCGATGATGGTTTCATCTGATCCATAGCTGGGGAATTTTCTCGATCATCCCCTTTCCCAAAAGAAGTAGAAAACATTATTAGAATGCAACCAATATACACATGAAAAAGACATAAAAAAAAACATTATGCTTCTCATTATATTTGTACAATTCCAATGAATTATACCTGCTCCATTAGGGATCGTCTACTCATTAGATCAATGGTTATAGGGGACATGCCCTAATCTACTAATAGGGAGGCGCCCCTTACAACACCCTGCATCAAAAACATAGAAATATTTATCTAAAAGATACCAAAATACTCACGGTAACAACATAATAAGAAATTTTTTTGATGTATTTAAATTGTACATTTACAATTAGGTAAACTTATTTCCCTGAGGCTGCTGTCTTCTGATCAACAACCGGGTGGTTTTCATGATCAACACTCTACAACAAGTATATAGATAACATTATCTAAATGAATCGAATATACTCATGAAAAACACAACAAAAAAACTTTGTGTTCATATTAAATTTGTACAATTGCATCGATGTTAACATGTTTCCTCGAGGCAGGTCCGATATCATCTAATTCTAGTGAGGTGCCCCTTATAGTACCTTGATTCAAAAATATAGAAAAAATGATCCAAACGAAATGAAAATACTCATGGAAACAACATAATAAGAAAACATTTTGACATATTTAAATTGTACAATTACAATGAGGTATACATGTTTCCCCGAGGTTGTTGTACTTTGATCAACATCCAATTGGTTTCGCCAATCAACACTCTGCAACAAATATAAAAATAACATTATTTAAACCAAACAGATATAGTAATGAAAAAACACACAAAAAAAACTCGTTTTTCAAATTATATTTGTTCTATTACAAAGATGTATACTTGCTGCCTCGAGGGAGTTGTATTCCTTTGACTAGCTACTGCGGAGATGCCCCGATCACCACTCTTGAACTAAATATAGAAAATTAAAACAATAGACTTACAGAAAATCCTTAATATCTTAAATTAATTAATAAAAGGTTGGGTAAATTGTTAGATGTGCCACTCCCATAATAACTGTGTTTGTATCTACTCAATTCAAATTGTAATTAATAAGCAAGTCTTCCCTTAGATAAATTGATTTAATGTCATATACAAAACATGGTTTCCTTCATGCCCCTCAAATATGCAGTTGGGTTGCTTAATTGTAGACCCTGGCTATGTACTGTTTATAAACACTGTAATATTCCTTGTTCCTTTTGGCCTTCCATCAATGTACAACGTTGCTCCTTTAGGTTGATCTTTGTATTTCAAATGTAAATAATTTGTTGATAATACATATTTTTGCATACTTTGTGTATATTGGACCAGGTGCATCCAATATTTGTAGTTGTAACAGGTTCCAACCTACTCCATCAATTCTGTACATCTATCGTAACCGACCTTTACGCCATCCATGCAAAACAACCCCAAACCATGTAATGACAATGGTGCAATTCGATATATCCTCTTGTTCAGACAAAAAAGAGTGCTTAGTTGAAGAATATCCTTGGGTAACCATTGTTTCACTAGATGTGTGTACCTCAAGGGCACCTCGATGTCATCTACTGTCTCATCATCATAGGAACATGACCCCCCATAAGCGAGAAAAAATTCCATGCGTTTATGGAATTTTCTTGTGATCTCTTGACATATAGTTGGTATAACTCTTGTAGACCTACTGGATTATGTACTTTCATCTAGCACAACTACATATGGCTCAAAAGGCCCACGACAATTTGACACAAATAAGTTAAAATCATTTTTTTTGTGGAAAAGCAGTTTAAAATTTTGGAAAAAAATGAAAAAAATAGCGACACCTCAGTTTTTCGTCGCTATAGCGATGCATAGTCCATAATGTCTATTGATAAATTATATACTCAGTAGATGTAACACGCTGGTTTTGAACCCGTGGTATTTTGAGTGTACATGGTGAAAATATTGTATGGAATCATGGCAAGGAGCTCAAGTCCAAGGCCCTGCCATTGGTTGATGTTTTGTTTATAGATGATCAGGGTTGATTCCTATGGTTTATGGTGCTAATTCAAGCACAATATATATATATTTGTGAATATCATGTAAAATGAAAACTAATAACAATACCACAACTAGCTATGCGTCGTAACATTAAAGAGATGGGGACATGATTTCACAAGGAATAGAGAGGGGGAATGTTTAACCTTGAGCCATCGGGGAAAAGCCACGTGTCAAAAGAAAACACCCAAAAAATGTATGCCCATTTTCCCCTCATGCATTCACGTTTTCATCTTCCCTCATGTTGTGGGGAGTGGTGGGACATTTTTATCATCCATTCTTCAACATTTTCAGTTTCATTTTCCTCATTGTGCAGGGGCAGTCCATCATCTGGCTTTCACCCAACATGTTGTGGTCGATTCTAATTTTTCCCTATTCCATCCTGTGCATGCGCATTGTGCATTCGTCTTGTTGGCATAACTGTGTTTTGTTCTGGGTTGTTCATTCAAGAGGATTCACCCACGCGTTGGTCATTCTTCTTGATCGAACAAACGCAGCGAGAGAGAGCAGGTGTTTCTATGCATTTCTACAAGTGTTTTTCCTTTTCCGAGACCCTATTTGTGGTGTTGTAGCGTTATCGTAAACTTTAGAGTGTTATGAGACCTGTTACTTTGTGTATCCGTGTGAAGCATGTGTTGTTGTGTCTCCCTATGGTTGGGGCGATGTGCACCCTGGGTTTGGTCTAAACTATATACAAGACTTAGGAGTGGAAGAGACGTAGAATGTGCTTGATAAACGTAGTGGGAAACTCACAATAAGATAAGAGTGGTTGGTGAATCTGCTCTTCACATCTTGAAGAGCACTGGAAGGGAAGATGTAGCCTGAGGGACTGTGGAGCAGAGAAGGGGACACTTCCTTGTGTTGGTTTTGTAGGAAATGTGGATGCCATGAGAGATAGATATGGTGAAGGTGTCCTTAGCTCTATGGACGATCTCACTAGCTTAGTAGTTCTTCTTGTCCATTTCCTTAATAGCCTGATAGCCCATCTATTGGCTTGGATGTGTCTTGTTGTGTTTGTCCTTGTGTGCATATGACCCTTGGCTGGAAAGCCTGATAAGCCCATTTTTTAGTTGGCTTGCATGGTACTGAATGTGAATGATGGCTTGGATGGGTGGCCTGATAAACCCATCTCTTAGTTGGCTTGTTTGCTTGCAACCTGATAAACCCAATTGTATTGGATTGGCTGAGATTCATGGTATCCTTGGATTTGTGTGAGCCTGCTAGTGTTCCTTATTCCTTGGGGAAATCATGCCCAGCTCGGGGGAAGGAGTGCTGCTGAGAGATATATGAGCGCACTGGCCTATGGTTGGGTGGAACGTTGCAGCGACATAGCTAGTTGAGGAAAAGAACACCCAGGTTGTGATTTGACAGAGCTGTTGGTTGCAGCATTGGTATAAATGTGCCACGGAAATTGGTTGCAGAAAGAAAACTACAGCAAGAAAAAATGTTATGTAGCATAATTACTAAACTTGGCGAACCCAACGAAATGCACCTTGACTGTGATCTGAATTTTACTACGATATTGACTGATCATGCTTGCAATGGGCAGTTGGTAAGTAATTTATTTTTATTTATGATATTTTCTAATAAATGATGTTTTTAATATATTTTGAAGAGTCATAGTGCATATTGAAACATTGGTCTTGGTCTAACCAAGAGGGTCAGATAAGATCAACGCGAAGAAGATTAACAGCATGGATGATGCACAGGATCCCTGTGGACACAGAGAAGATGTTATGGGGGATGTGGAGGACCCCATTTGTGCAGGAGTTGCCCACATGAGGAAGGGTATGTAAGTCCAACTTACAATATCCAAGAAAATGAAACTAAAGCTGTTGGGAAAAGGGAAAAAGAGAGTTCCCTAGATGTTGCAGCTACCATAAGAAGCCTAAGGGTAGAGTTGTAGGGTTGAAAGGAAGAAAATAAAAGGGCTGGTAAAGGATTTGGTAAAACAAAACCAGATGACTTCAGTCATACTATAGAGTTTGGAGACCTCCAAAGGAAGATAAAACTCTGGGCATCAGTTAACAGAGTTGAGGGTGAGATTGTTGAACATATTGTTTCTATTTTGATTGACACTAGATCAACTCACAACTATATTACTCATGGATTTGTTGAGATGTGCACTTTGAAGAAGTCAAAGCATAGAAGATCATGGTTAGTCTAAATAACCACTGGAACTAAGGAGAAAGTCAGTGAGGTGGTAAGGAAATTCCCATTAGTCATGGATGGGTTAGTCACTTGTGCAGATCTGAATGTTTTGTCACTTGGATCCTATGATGTCCTCATTGGAATGGATTGGACAGGAGCACATAGAGAAAATCTAGATTGTTACAACATGAATTTTGAGTACTTGGATGAAGAAGGAAACCTAAGGATAGTGAAAGGCATTCCAAAAGTGATCTCTAGAAGTAAGTCTTCAGCAATGCAGCTCAAGAATTTCTATGGGAAAATTTGTAGAGTGTATGCAACTCATGTTTGGAGGTAGCAGAGAATGAAGATCCTAGGTTGGAGGACCTTCATGTGTTGCAGGAATTCAGGAATTTTTTTCTTGATGAGATTCTAGAGCTTCCTCCAAAGAGTGACATTGATTTTACAATTGAAATTGCTCCAAGTAAAGAACCAGTGTCCAAGACACCCTATAGGATGAGTACACCAGAAATGATAGAGCTGAAGGTGCAGCTGCAAGAGTTGTTGGAAAAAAGGTATGTCAAGAAAAGTGTGTCTCCTTGGGGAGCACCATTCCTAATTGTGAAAAAGAAAGATGGTACACACAAGATATGTATTGATTTCAGACCGTTGAACAAAGTCACTTTGAAGAAAAAGTATCCTTTGCCTAGGATTGATGACCTATTTGATCAAATGAGAATATAAAAGGTGTTTTCCAAGATTGAGTTAAGGTCTGGTTATTAGCAGGTAAGGATCAAGGATGAAAATGTCCATAAGACAACCTTTAGAGCAAGGTATGGATCTTATGAGGTTGTAGTGGTATCATTTGGTTTAAAAAATGCACCAGCCACGTTCATGTGCCTCATGAATAATGTTTCAGTAAGTATCTGGATAGGTTTGTTCTTGTTTCCATGATGGAATTTTTATTTATTTTAAGAATGAGGAAGAATATGTGGAACATTTGAGGCTGACTTTGAAATTGCTCAGGAAGCATAAGTTGTATGCAGGTTTGAACAAATGTGACTTCTATGAGGATATAATTCATTATTTGGGTCACCTTATCTCAAATAAAATAATGTTTGGAGACCCTAAAAAGATTGAGGCCATGATGAGTTGGCCTGCTCCAAGAAAGTTAACAGATATAAGATCTTTTGTGGGACTTGCAGGGTATTGCAGGAAGCTCACTAAAAAATATTCTGCAGGTAAAGTGAAGCCTATGTATAGGCTCAGGAAGCTTGCATGTGACTTTGTAGTTCCATGAGGAGGTGGCCCTTGTGTGTATGGGCATGAATACAAGAACTTCCTGAATACTCAGGTAGGATGACCTGAGTAGAGTAGCATGGTTATGCCCAATGAAACCCAAGAAAGAAGATGCCATGTGCCATGAGAAGGATCTCATGATTGAGAACAGATTTTGTACTTCAGTTTGCAAGTTTTCTATTGATTATGGGAGACTGTGATCTCCTTTGATGGTTTTGATTCATGCTAGCAATGGATATTCTTGTTTTTCATTGTTGATGTTTGAAGTTTCCTGTTGCTAACTATGATTGTTTGGTTAATTAAAAATTGTTCCAGGATGACATGTTGTATGTGGATGTCCAGGTTTTGGACAGCATGCGTAAGTAAGGGATGAGTACTCCCCACTTGAAGAAGCCAAACAACATGAGGATGGCCTCATGGTTTAAAAAAAAAAATGATTTTCTGCAGGAAGCAGAATTGTGAGTTTAGATTTTTATTTTGATTACCAATGTTATTGATCATTTGTTGTTTGGAAAATCATGTATGCATGAGATAGATTTGAAAATTTATGAATAAAATTTTATGATGAAATCTCATATAAAATACATACTTGTATGTATCGCAAGTGAGATGATGGAAGTATGCCCTTCGAGTACATAGCTTCTCAAAAGGATGTGTATGCAGGTTTGAGCAAATGTGACTTCTATGAGGATATAATTCATTATTTGGGTTACCTTATCTCAAATAAAAGAATGTTTGGAGACCCTAAAAAGATTGAGGCCATGATGAGTTGGCCTGCTCCAAGAAAGTTAACAAATATAAGATCTTTTGTGGGACTTGCAGGGTATTGCAGGAAGCTCACTAAAAAATATTCTGCAGGTAAAGTGAAGCCTATGTATAGGCTCAGGAAGCTTGCATGTGACTTTGTAGTTCCATGAGGAGGTGGCACTTGTGTGTATGGGCATGCATACAAGAACTTCCTGAAGACTCAGGTAGGATGACCTGAGGAGAGTAGCATGGTTATGCCCAATGAAACCCAAGAAAGAAGATGCCATGTGCCATGAGAAGGATCTCATGATTGAGAACAGATTTTGTACTTCAGTTTGCAAGTTTTCTGTTGATTATGGGAGACTGTGATCTCCTATGATGGTTTTGATTCATGCTAGCAATGGATATTCTTGTTTTTCATTGTTGATGTTTGAAGTTTCCTGTTGCTAACTATGATTGTTTGGTTAATTAAAAATTGTTCCAGGATGACATGTTGTATGTGGATGTCCAGGTTTTGGACAGCATGCGTAAGTAAGGGATGAGTACTCCCCACTTGAAGAAGCCAAACAACATGAGGATGGCCTCATGGTTTAAAAAAAAAATGATTTTCTGCAGGAAGCAAAATTGTGAGTTTAGAGTTTTATTTTGATTACCAATGTTATTGATCATTTGTTGTTTGGAAAATCATGTATGCATGAGATAGATTTGAAAATTTATGAATAAAATTTTATGATGAAATCTCATATAAAATACATACTTGTATGTATCGCAAGTGAGATGATGGAAGTATGCCCTTCGAGTACATAGCTTCTCAAAAGGATGTGTTTGGGATACATAACTCCTTGGAAGGATGTACTAGTTGTACATAGATCCTCGGAAGGATGCACTGGATGTACATGGCTCCTCAGAAGGATGTACTAGGTGTACATAGCTTCTTGGAGGGATATGTTGGAATAGGTTTGGAAACCTGTGATTGAAAATTTATAATGGCATTTGATGAAAACTAAATGTCTATATGTAATGCGTGTGAGATGATTAGAACATGAACAAGGAATACATGAATCCTTGGGAAGGATGTACCTGGGTACATAGCTTCTTCCCCCCTGCCATCTAGGAACCGATATGCATCACTGGGGACACCTAGGGTGTAAGACATCTGATTAGACTTCTTTTCACACACATTCACGCCATAAGGGGAGTGTCATGAGAGTGGGGTATCCGTGAAGAGAATAACCCCTAGGTATTATGATGTCTGGAAGGTAAGTGGCTGAGCATTGGTAATAACTTGGAGGAGGCATTGGGCCCTTAAGATAGAGCTGTTATTGAGCACCCAGAGAGGTGTTGGGCTCTGAAGCAGGGTTGATTGGATCTTGACTAAGAGATGTTATACAGATAAGTATTTGGTTTACTTAACAAAAAAAATTTGTTATTCAATTTCTTTAAATATACACGAGCATATGATGCAACCATGGTTTTGAAAATTTTGTTATAGATTGCATGCTATAGGAATGAATTTGACACATGAATTAAATTCATTATAGTGTTCAGAATGAAGCACCTAAGCTTGATAATAAACTAGAGGAGGTGCAGAATCTTGAACATAACTACTATTGAAGCACTCGAAGAGGTGTTGGGATCAAGAACAGAGCTGTCAGACCTCGGTTGAGAGGTATTTTCAGGTGATCCAAGGCTTGCGGAAATGTGGCTACCCTTTAATGCACACCCAAGTGTCAGGTGGGGGTAGGGTTGTGAGTGCCATGGTTGTATAAATCCAAGTTGGATACCTGTGGAACCAAAAGGAGCTACTTATGTAGATGAGTATTTGGTTCACTTGACAATGTTTTGTTGATTTTATGTCAATATGCATATGCACGTGATTCATCCATGATTTTGGAAAATCTTGTGAATACTGACATGGGAATTGAATCATTAATTAGGGCTTGAGCATAGGTATTGCTGGTTGCCAAAGACACTGGAAATGTTCCATGCTGACGAGAAGGATTCTCCAAGACCAGAAAAAGATCCTGTGGTGTGTGTTGATCCTTGCTTGCATGCATCAAGCCATTGGACAGATAAAGGTGCAGAGGAAGCACTGTGGTCCTGAAGAGGCTACGGTGGGAGTTGGAGGATGCCATACGATTGGGATATCATTTTTGGTTCAAATTTGCAGAGCACAGAGGGCGGTTCCAGTGTAGAAATTGTTAAATTATTGTAAAGCACTGAGGACAGTGCTATTGAAGGGGGAAGGGAATGTAACACCCCAGTTTTGACCCCGTGGTATTTTGATTGTACATAGTGAAAACATTGTATGGAATCATGGAAAGGAGCTCAAGGTAAAGGCCCTGCCATTGATTGATGTTTTCTGTATAGGTGATCAGGGTTGATGCCTACGGTTTATGGTGCTAAGTCAATCACAATATATATATTTGTGAATATCATGTAAAATGTAAACTCATAAAAATACGACAACTAGCTATGCATTGCAATGTTAAATAGATGGGGGCATGATTTCACAAGGAATAGGGAGGGGGAATTTTAAACCTTGAGCCATGGGGGAAAAGCCACGTGTCAAAAGAAAACACCCAGAAAAGGTATTCCCATTTTCCCCTCATGTGTTGATGTTTTCATCTTCCCTCACATTGTGGGGAGCGGTGGGATGTTTTGATCATCCATCCTTCAACATTTTCAGTTTATTTTTCCTCATTGTGCAGGGGAAATCCATCATCTGGATTTCACCATAAACATTGTGGTCGATTCTAAATTTTCCCTATTCCATCCTATGCATGCGCATTATGCATTCGTCCTGTTGGAAGAACTGTGTTTTGTTCTGGGTTGTTCATTCAGGAGGATTCACCCACATGTTGGTCATTCTTCCTGATCGAACAGATGCATCAAGAGAGAGAAGGTGTTTCTACGTGATTCTGCAAGTGCTTTTCCTTTGTTGAGACCCTGTTTGCGGTGTTGCAGTGTTATCCTAAACTGCAGAGTGTTACGAGACCTATTAGTTTGTGTATTTGAGTGAATCCTATGTTGTTGTGCATCCCTCTAGTTTGCAGTGATGTGCACCCTAGGTTTGGTCTGAACTATATAAAAGACTTAGGAGTGGAAGAGACGTAGAATGTGCTGGATAAACCTAGTGGGAACATCACAATAAGATAAGAGTGGTTGGTGAATCTTCTCTGCACATCTTGAAGAGCACTAGAAGGGAAGATGTAGCCTGAGGGACTGCGGAGCAGAGAAGGGGACACTTCCTTGTGTTGGGTGTGTAGGAAACGTGGATTCCAGGCTATATAGGTCTTTTGAAGGTGTACTTAGCTCTATGGATGAGATCACTAGCTTAGCTACTCTTCTTGTCCATTGCATTGATATCCTGATAACCCATCTGCTGGCTTGGCTGTGTCTTGTTGTGTTTGGCCTTGTGTGTGTGTGACCCTTGGTTCGACAACCTGATAAACCCATCTGTTAGTTGGCTTGGCTGGTCCTAAATGTGAATGATGGCTTGGATGTGTGGCTTGATAAACCCATCTGTTAGGTGGCTTGTTTTCTTGCAGCCTGATAAACCCAACTGTGTTGGATTGGCTACGTTTTGTGGTATCCTGCTAATATCCCTTATTCCTTGAGGAAATCATGCCCATATCAGGGGTGACAGTGCTATTGAGAGATAGAAGAGTGCACTAGCCTATGGTTGGGTGGAACGTTGCAATGACATAGTTGGTTGCAGAACAAGCTTCTTCATAAGATACATATCTTTGTGTTAATCTTTGCATTTGTATTTGCTCAATGAAATATGATGAACATGCTTAATGTGTTGAATTGATGAATTGATTCCGATGCATAATTGCAATTGTATGCGTCTGTGTATGTTAATTTCAATGCATTTCCTAAGTTTTGTTATGGGATTAGATTGGCTGGATTGGTGATGGCCTAAAGGATTGAATCGGTCCAAGACTTATGCTAACAGGCTGAGTTTCTTGGTATAAATCTCCTTCCGCAACTTTCCTTTCCATAGCTTGTGGGATGCGGGATGCATCTTCGCGATCTCTATTTCCGCATTTTTCCTTCTGCAACTTTCCTTTCCGCATGTGGGATGGAGGATGCAGAGTCACAAATATATACCTCCGCAAATTTCTTTCCATGGTGGTCTATTCCGCATGCGTGATGCGAGATGCGGGATGAGGGATGCGGGATGGAAATTTCCATATTTCTCGATTCCGCAAACTCAATATTTCCACACCGTTGATCCTTGCGGGTTGATTCTCAGTCGTTGATTCTCGTGGGTTGATTTTCAGCCATTGATCTGTTCCCAGATGCAGAACAAATTTTGAACGTCGTTTTCCGACATGATTTTTCCCTGGCGTTCGATCTCCTATGATATCTTTATTCGTAGATCATCAAATTGATCAATGGTGGATGGGAGGGGGACGAGATAGTGTGGTGTCAGAACATAAATGTTGAGGAGTGTTTCACGGTCATGCCCTGTGATTCAAAGAATGACAAAGGTTCTGTAAGAAATTTTTTAATTCTGCATGATAATTGGGGTATGGGTACGTGACAGTAGATATCAATTGGAAGACTGGAAGTTACATAAAATTTGATAAATCATTGTACCATGCAGTTGTAACAAACAATGAAACTCAGACATGAAGGTACACTATTTGTACTATTGTTACAGGAAATAAAAAATTGCAAATTGACAAATATATTCCTGCGTTGTTTAGAGTGTATTTCTCAGTATTAAATACATATGCCTATTTTTTATGTGCACATTTGGTAGTCAAATTATGTTCCATGAGTATCGAACACAAAACCATAAAATCATTCATTGTAAATAAATGTAAAATCAATCTACTAGACTTGGACAATATGTAACACACCTAGAACTGAAAAATAAATATTTATTATTTATTTCAGAAAACATTATGTTAAATTTATTGTAAAGTTTTATGACCAAGTTGATCAAGGATGACTGTAATTGAATAATTATTTATTTTAGTAATTAAATAGAAGAGGCACCTATCCAAGGGAGACTATTAAATGATTGTTCACTAACCCACTAGGAGGAATGAGCAGCTATAGAAGGCTAGTTGACAAGTGGTAGCACTTACATTTCACTTTCTAGTTGTTGTAGGAAGCATAATCCCTAAAAATGTGGTCATGTTCCCTGAGAGGGGGAACTAAGCTGGTGGCTTATTTAATTTCAAAACTAGCCCAAAGACCTAGGAAATCTTATAAACACCATCAAATTGAGTAGAAGGCTCATGACTCATTCTGTTTCAAGTGAATGTACCTTGTGATTGCTGCAAACTGAAAAAGTCAGGCATAAAAGGAATTTGATGAGGGGATAGCTAAAGTGGAATTGCTGAGTTAAGTCTGCTAATGTGTGCTAAGTTATAGAAAGTTGTTGTGTGCGTTGTTATTCAGGGATCTTTGTCCTAGTGGTTTAGTGAACAGGCTCGGGGGTCCAAAGCAAGTAATATTTTCTGCTTTAGGAGAAGGTTGGGTGGAACAGTCTCCTTTGGGTGTTTGTCCCCTTCTACAAAATTATCCAGGTTCTAATTGTTCTTATGTACTTGTGATTTAATTCTATGGTTGTATTCTTATATATATGAATGCTAAGTAGCTGCACGTTTTAATAATAGTTTGTGGTTATTATCTATGTTTTGTACTTCTATCTGGAAGTGAGTTTTATTATTTAAAAAAAAAGAACCTACCAGAGAGGTTAATATAAATATATATATCTACTTGTCGAGACATATAAGTATATATATATATCTATATATATATATATATATATATATATATATATATATAACTGATAAATCCTAATGAGGATAAAACTCGTAAAGAGTTTTATAATCTAACTATATAGTTCCTTATTTTAAATGAAAAATAATGCTTATGTTAAACATACCAAGGGTTTAAATATGTAGTAGAAAATACACATAGTATATACATTTATGCATATATACAA
This sequence comes from Pseudotsuga menziesii, assembly GCA_001517045.1. NCBI lineage: Eukaryota > Viridiplantae > Streptophyta > Pinopsida > Pinales > Pinaceae > Pseudotsuga > Pseudotsuga menziesii. Next base: position 121,805 of record LPNX010606886.1, on the reverse strand, counting down.
GTTAAGCATGACTGCATTGAATCATTAACTTCGAACTGGAACCTTTAAGTAAACCTTTTTGTTTAGAATCCAAACCCAATTAAATACTAATATAAATTTCTAGGGTCGATTTCTAGCTTTTAATCAAACCCTAGATACTGTTGATAAGTAGAACTTTAATAATAACTAAGCTATATTTCCAGATCATACTCGGGTAAGGATTCTTTCTGCAGGATTTCCTTCTTATTAAGGTGACATGGCCATCTTCTTATAAAAACATTAGTATCAAATACCAAATCGAGATTATCGACAGGCCGCAGCACTGGTATAGGCTGCAGGCCAAATTGGTATTTCCATCTGTAGTGTATTATTGGCAGAAGAAAATTATGAAAAACATTAAGGCTTAAATTGTTTTATTATAAAAATCAGTATTACCTACGAATATCTAAACATGTTTTCTGCAGTGGCCTACGGTCTCTCTTAAAACATTTGTGACTATGAAAAGGCCTCATGGCCATCATTTAGTTCTTTAGGAGCAAAATACAACTATAAATCCAGCACGACTAAACCCTTTTACATAACTAGGAATCAAATAAAAACCTCACGGCCTAAAGGATTTAATGGATCTGTTATAAATCATTTATATCTATGGCTTCACGGCCTGATTAAGAATGCATTAAAGGAATAAAATTGTAAAACCAAGTTAAGTATTCACGACTGAAATATAAAGCCTCACAGGATACTCTCAAAATCTCTTCCATAAAAAGATAAACAATAATATTTTATTGACAGTGGCTCTATAGCCCATATTTTCCTTCCAAAAAAAAATTCCATGGGATAAATGCCTCATAGCCACAACTTAGTGTTGCAAAAAATGATGAACTGTAAAATCAAGATAGATACACAACCCTCATGGGTCTCTTAAAAACTTAAACAACATTGCTTGAATTTAATAACATTCATTATCTTTTGACAATGGCCTTACAACCCCTTTTCCAAATCAAATCACGACAGAAAGGACCTCGCAAACATATTATTTACAAACTGTAAAGACAATAAACAAGAATAATAATAAAAAAAGAAAACATCTATTATAAAAATGGAGAGAGATTTCTTTATCTCTTTAACATCTTTGTTCTTATACATAAGGCTACAGAGTTGTGAATCCAAGCATGAAATGGTCTTATTAAACTTTAAGCCCTCATGGGGTTCTTATAAATCAACAAAACTTTATAAAGCTAAAACAACAGTAGTATAAAACTATTCAAATATACCCTGTGAAAAAAAAATAAACTCTATCACCAAAACATTGTGGCTTAGTCTATACGACTCCATGGCTCAGATACAAATAGCCTCACGATTACCAAAGGAAACTTATCACTGTCATTCCATAGTTAAACGTAGAGAAAGAGACCAGAATGTCTTGAAAAAACACAAGATAGAGGCATGGTGTCTTAGATCCTAGAAGCCATGGAAGAAAAAGATACAGGTATTACCAGACTGAATACCTTTAAACTCCTTCACGAAGTAGAAACCCCGGCCAATTGGGAATGGGCCTCCTACACAAAATACCAGTACTTTTATCATTCTCTTTCCTAGTAGATGACAAAAAAAATTAAAATGCTTGACAAAAGAAACAGAATGAAATGTTTCAAGCATCCTTAGCTTATGAGTGTCTGCCTTGACAGTAACACTTGCAATCACCAACTCTTCGTTAATAGGTTTCACGTAACCAGATTCTTTACAATCAAGACAAGTAGAGGGCATGGGAAGATCCACTTGGCTCCTCCAACCATAAATCAAATAAATACTACACTGTAGTGCAGATCGAAGCTCGATGAAAACCCACAGAACAAAAACCAAAAGACCAAACTTCATGGTCAATGTTTTACAATACCTTAAACCCCTAGGGTTATGGAAAAAACCTTTTGGCCAACAGGTGGAGCATTTCAGAACTCCACATGTCCCGATTGTGTAAACATTAAACTATTTACGTATTTCAGTCTTGTCAATCCCCATCTTTTCATCATTTTGGGCAGCCTTCGATAATATAGGGTTAAGCACCTTTTGTATGGTTACATATAAGGGTAGGTTTTCAATTTTGTAGTCCATAACATAATATATAGTAATGCTTGGTAGCATTTGTATAAAGGACTTGTTAGATGTTGTATGGGTTGAGGTTAGGTAAATATTGTCAACCCTTTTGTGTCCCACCTTGGTTTAGAATGAATGGTTTCCTTGTAGCTTATCACCTTGTTTTCTTATTTAAATATTTACACATGCTCACATGCATAAGGAAAACGAAGTGATGCGTTAGCCAAAGAGGCTAAGTAAGACCTACAAACCCTCTCTTCCTAGCTCATAGGTAAGGACCAAGGCTGGATGAATGAAAATAACTTTTACAGCCAACAAAGTTTAAAAATTCAATATTAGTGACAAGATAATATTATCTAAAGTACATGAAATTTTATCAACATAATGTCGTAAAAAGAAACATGCTAATAGAACACTAAAAACACATCTCAAGGATTTATATTTCCTAAGAATTTATAAAGTTACATATGGTAAATATATTTTTTATTTATTTGTGAAATTTTAGGGATGTTACATGTGGTAGCAGAGTGAGATTCCAAACACTAGGCCTGATTGGGTCACTCGCATGCAAATAAGAAAAAAAATATAATGATCACATTTTACATTTATTTCAATCCAGAAATATAAAATTTGTTTTGCAGGAAAATGGAAGGTGTTGAAGCATTTGCTGAAAATGGATCTCAGCATAAAAATCTAGACAAAATTTATGTAGAACTGAATAATTCACCTTCAGAGTTACTACAAACAGTTAAGGAGTTAAAATATGAACTGCAAACTATAAAAATAGATAATGAAAGAATTATGGAATTGAATTAGATGTTATTAGAAAAAATACATAACAGAGGAAAAGATAAAAGAAATACCTATGAAACTGATTCTGAAACCGTGTCTTACAAACATAAGGGAAATAAAGAAAAATATTTTGATAGTGAATCTTCTTCAGAATTTAATGCAAGGTCACATAGGGGAAGGTATAAATACACAAGTGACAGTAGTGAAGGTGACCATAAACCTAAGAGAAGGTATTATATACCTTGTGAAGAAATTTCTGGGGAATTTTTAAAACATAAAGCCTCCCATGTTTAATGGAGAAGTAGAAAAAGGTGAAGAAGCTGAGGTTTAGCTATCAAGAATGAAGAAATATTTCCATATTTATAACTACTCTGACAGAGTGAAATCCCGGATGGCTGTCTACAACCTATCCAGAAAAGCTAACATCTGGTGGCAAGACATAAAAAGAGTCAAAAATATTAAGGAAAAGTACCTAACGTGGAGAATATTTAAAAAGTATTTTAAAAGGAAGTTTTTATTTGAACAGTACTATGAGGAAAGAGCTAAAGAATTATATGAACTAAAATTGGGTTCAATGTCAATGAAAGAGTTACGTGGAAAATTTCTAAGTCTGTTAAGATATGTACATTACATAATTGATGAAAAGCCTAAAAAAGGATTTTTAAGCTATCTTCCCACAAGATTCAAGGATAGAATTGAGTTTGATAACCCAAAAATCCTTGAAGAGGCAATAAGAAAGGTTGTTTCCTATTATGAACAAAGTAAAAAGAGAGAAAGTTTACCTAACTGGAAGAATGAGAGAACAAGTCACTTCGACTAGAAAAGAAAAGGGTTTAAGTCAAATCAGATTTTTGGGAACAATTCTCAGAATTTCTCCAAAAATAACTATCAAAGAGAATATTTTAAAAATAAATCACCACAAAATACTACAACACCAAAATGCACGGATATGGCTAACAAGTTTGTTAAAATAATGAACATAAGAAACTTGTCAAGCGCTGGGAATGTCAAAGGACCGCATTATGCCAAGTACTGTCTGAACAGAAAAGGGAACTTCAACAACTTGCATACCATTCAGGAAGAGGAAATAGTTGGAGATGTGGAAAATGAAATGCCCAGAATAAATGTATCCTTGGAGAACCAACATGTGGATCACCAGACTTCCATGGTGGAAGTGAAAGGTATGATACAAAACTAGTCTGTTTCCATTCTAATTGATCCTGGTGCTAGTTTGAGTTATGTGTCACCTAGCATAGTGGAGAAATGTAATTTATCTTTGAAAAAGTCTGAAAAACCTTGGCTGTTCCAATTAGATACCACAACTAAAAGGAAAGTGGTTAATTATGTTGAAAACTGTGATTTTCTTATGAGTCAGTTTAAAACTCAAGTAAATTTAAATGTGTTACCGTTAGGATATTATGATGTCATAATAGGTATGGATTGGATGGAAATACATCAAGTAATTTTAAATTGTATTAAAAAAAATTACTTGTTTAAATGATAAAGGAGAAATGATTATAGTCAGAGGAATACCTAGGAAAATTTTTGTTAGACAATCTCAGCCTTACAAATGAAAAAGGCTATAAGAAAATGTTTTAAATTCTTTGTTGTACACATAATAAATAATGAACAATTTGGTAAAGAAGATTAGATAGGATTTGATGATATTCCAATGCTACAAGATTTCTCGGATGTCTTCTCAGAAGAAATTACAGGATTACCTCCAAAGAGAGATCTGGATTTTACAAGTGAATTAGTACCAGGTGCAGTACCTAATTTGAAGGCTCCTTATCAAATGAACATCTTGGAACTAATGGATTAAAATTACAATTACAAGTATTAATAGACAAAAACTATGCAAGACCAAGTGTATCCCCTTAGGGAGCACCAGTCCTTTTTGTTAAAAAGAAAAGCGGTACATTACGTCTATGTATAGAATACCATCAACTGAATAAAATGACAATTAATAGGCATCATCTACCCTGCATCGATGATTGGTTATGCGGAGCGACAATATTTTCAAAATTAGATTTGAGATATGGATATCATCAAGTCAGAATTAAAGATGAAGATATCTTTAACACTACATTCATAACTAGATACAGGCACTGTGAGTTTGTGGTTATTCCCTTTGGGATAACTAACGCTCCAAAAACTTTCACGTTCTTAATGAATAGTGTCCTAAGTAAATACTTAGATAAATTTGTATTCATCTTTATAGATGACATATTCATTTATTCTAAAACAAAAGAGGAACACGACGAACACTTGCAAATAATACTGCAAGTTTTAAGAGAACATCAACTATATGCTAAGTTCAGTAATTGTGAATTTTATAAAGATAAGATACAATATCCAGGGCACGTAATATCCGAAGAAGGGATATCGATAGACCCAGATAAAATAAAATAAATAATTAATTGGCCTGTTCCCAAGGACGTAAATGATGTACGATCCTTTATGGGGATAACTGTTAAAATATTGTAACTTCAAAGGATATTATAAATGTATTTTACTGATGTAACCCTAGGGAGATGTTATTATTCCTCTTACGGGGTGTTACTATTGTATTGTTCATCATAGATTCATGAGGTAAATCCTGCTCTTTTTTCGGGTCTTTAGTGCCCCAATTAATAATATAATATACTGTTTTGAGTATTCCTAGGTAAATTTGGCCTAGACAATTTATTGGGGTCGACTTGTCTAGTGAAAAAAGTCAATTGGCAATTAGTATAAATAGAGGAGTTGTGGTTCTTATTTGAACACAGACTCACTCACTTGTGTAGCGCATAGGAAAGAGAGAGACTGAATAGAAGGAGGAGAACAACTGTTTTCGGGGTTGTCTTTTATACATCTTATACAAAGGAAGTTTTTGCTTGGGTTTCTTCCCCTTGAGGGTTTCCTAGGATAAATGTTGTGTCTATATTGTGATTGTGTTTCTATCAGTGATTCTTGATATGCTGCTATGATTTTGAATTGAATACTATTGAATCTAGTCTAGCATATGAAAAACTTAACATGGTATCATAGCTAACCTGATTAGAGCAGCTTTCACAAGGTGAAATCCCCCCTCCTATCTCTCTGGAAGAAATTAGGGATTCTAAAAAAGTTGGAGGATTGAAGATATGCTTGCATAGAAAGTTTCTCCCTCCTAGAGTGCATCTATTGAGCCCTAGATCAAATTTTTTAGGTGGATAGATCTCCGGGAAATCCAAAACCTAGTTTGGAAATGAATCAGAAAAACTGCAGCAAAACAGAACCAGAAAAGCTGTAGTGCTGCAACCTTGCAAGTAGGATTTGAGGACTAAAGATTAGGGATATCCAAAAAGCAGTTGGAACAACCAAATCGCCTCCTCCAAGCACATATAATGGTAAGTTCAAACTCCTATTTTGACAATTTTCATTTTTGAGGGACTTACTGGTCAAGATGGCCCCAAGCACTAAGCTTGAGGACAAATTGGAAGGCCTAGAAAACTTCCTAGGTTGGAATTATAGGATTGGAATCATTTTGAAAGAGAGTGGTATTGAGAAGTACATTAAGAATGAGATTGTAGAACCTGAAGAAGCTGAAGCTAAGAAGAAGCATGAAGACGACCTAATCAAAGAAATGAGTATCATTACTTATTCCATTAAGGATCACTTGATCCCTCAAGTGTGATCCAAGAAGACACCTAAGAAAATATATGATGCACTTTCCTGAATGTATGAAGGAAATAACATCAACATAAATATGAATCTAAGAACTCAATTGAAGGGCACCAAGATGAGAAAAGGAGAATCTGTTCAAGATTACTTCACAAGGATCTCCCAGATCAAAGAGCTAAGTGATATTGGAGATACTCTTGATGAGTATGAATTTGTTATGACTGCTCTCAATGGCCTCACTAGATCTTGGGGCTCATTCATCCAAACTCTGTGTGCTAGAAAAGAAAGTATGATGTTTGACATAGTATGGGAAGATTACATACAAGAAGAAGCTAGAGTAGCCAATATAGAAGCTCTTCTCAAAGAAGGTGAGCATGCTCTAGCTACCCATACTAAGGAAAGAAATCAATCAAACTTCAAGAAGAGTAAAGAAGGAAATTCCAGAGAATAAAGAGGAAGAAGGATTGCTCAAGTTATCAATGCTACAATTGTCATAAGTTATGACATATTGCTATAAAATATCCATCACTAAAGAAAAAAAACAACAAAACACATCATGCTCATCTAGCTGAAGATGAGAATGAAGAAAGACCTCAAAAGAGAACTAGAGGAGAAGATGTAGAGGAATATGTGTTATTCTCTGCACTCTCTGGATCTATAACACCTAGAGAAGATACATGGCTTATTAATAGTTGTGCATCTAACTACATGACAGGAAAGAAGACAACTCTGTCAAATATTGAAGAGAAGAAATCTTCCCAGAAAGTATCATTGGGAGATGACTGTCAATATCCCATCAAAGGTATTGGTGAATCAAGCTACAAGCTTGAATCTGGGACCTCCATGAAGATGAAGGAAGTATTGTATGTACCAGGTTTGAAAAAGAACCTACTCTCCATCTCAGCTCTAGACAAGAAAGGATATTTAGTTTCTTTTATAGATGGACAGGTACTCATGTGATCCAAGGGTAAGACACTTGAAGATGTTGTAGTCATTGGAGAAGAAGGAGGAGGATTGTACAAGCTCAAAGGACATCCAGAGACATCCCTTGTCCATGAGACTACCAGCTCAAGTGAATTGTGGCATAGGAGTCTTGCTCACATCAACTACAAAGCAATTCCCTATGTAAGAAAGGTGGTAACAAGGTTACTAGATTTTAAGATCAAACATGAGGGAACCTGCAAGGGATGTGCACAGGGAAAGAACATCAAGAATCCCTTTCTAAAAAGTGACACCAATACAAAAGGTACGTTGGAACTAATCCATTCTGATGTATGTGGTCCTATTCCCTACATTTCCTTAAGTGGATATGAATACTATGTCACATTTATTGATGATTATTCAAGAAATACTTGGATACATTTTTTGAAGAATGAAAGTGAAGTGTTCGGGATATTCAAGGAATTCAAAGCCTTAATAGAGAACCAGTCCGAAAAGAGAATCAAGACACTGAATACACTTTAAAGGAATTTGAAGCATTCTATAAGGAGACAGGAATCAAGAGGGAACTAACCACTCCCTATAATCCCCAACAAAATGGTGTTGCAGAAAGAAGGAATAGAACTATCATGGAAGCAATGAAGACCATGATTCATGATCAAGACCTCCCTATGCACCTATGGGATGAAGCTACAAGAACTGTTATATATGTGCAAAATAAATTATCACACAGTGCTATTGAATTCAAGACTCATGAAGAAGTGTATACCCGAAAGAAACCTCAAGTAAGACATCTCAAGATATTTGGTTGTCCAGTATATGTACATATTCTGAAAGAGAAGAGAACCAAATTGGATCTTTCTGGTAAGAAGGGAATATTTGTAGGATATTGTGAAGTCTCCGAAGCCTTCAGGATATACATTTCAGGATTTTGTCATATCGAGATTATTAGGGATGTAACCTTCGATGAAGAGGGAGATATTAAGAAATATAGAAGGTGTCAGCTTGAATAAATACATGAAGAAGATGTACCTCCCAGAAGGACAGAAGCTGAACCAACTCCTGAAATAGTAGAATCAGAAGACCATGACATGCTAGATCCTTAGGAGCCCCCTACTATGGATATCTCTCAAAAGATAAAACCTACTTGGGTAAGAGAAATCATCAAAGAAGCAGAAAGATATGGAGCACCAGAAGTTTCCACAAGAACCAATAAGATATCAATGCCATATTCTAGTTATGTATCTTTGATGTGTGATCTTGTAGACCAAGAAATGAACAGCTATGAGGAATTTGCATGAAAGAAAGAATGGGTTGAAGCAATGACAGAGGAATACCATTCAATCATGAAGAATGATGTTTGGGATATAGTTCCCAAACAAGAAAACAAGAGCGTGGTTTCTTTGAAATGGATATACAAGATAAAACATGTTGTAGATTGAAGTATTGAAAAGTAAAAAGCAAGATTTGTGGCTAGAGGATTCTCTCAAAAACAAGGAATCGATTATGAAGAGACATTTTCTCCAGTAGAAAGGTACACTTCCATGAGAACTATCATGGCACTTTCCTCCATGATGAAATGGGACTTGCACCAAATGGATGTAAAGATAGCCTTCCTTAATGGTGTGATTGAGGAAGAGGTTTACATCAAGAAACCATAAGAATTTGAAGTCGAAGATAGATAAACTCATGTATGCAAGTTGAAAATGGCTCTATATGGACTGAAACAAGCTCCCAGAGCTTGGTATGGAAGAATAGATAGCTTCTTGACAAGAATGGGATTTACCATTAGTAAAGTTGATCCTAATCTTTATATGAAGATTATGGATGATGAACCAGTCATACTATTATTTTATGTGGATGATCTATTTCTGACTAGAAATGAGAAATAGATCAAGGATTGCAAGAAGAAGCTAGCTAAATAATTTGTTGATGTAATTGTAACTTCATAATGTATTCACTTGTATATCTTATGTATTGTTCCCCGATGTTTATTTCAGGATGTGTTTGTAATGTAATTGATTCATGTCATGCCCCGATGTTCTGATAGGGAGTTTCTATAATGTAAACAAGTCGTGTCAAGTCATTATGGGTAACCATCCTATTGATCAAGGGTTAAAGTCCCCGCAGTTCCGGGGCCCTAGGATTATTAGACTCTCTTAGTGAATTTGGCCCTAGTGAGTTATTGTCAAGTTGGGAATTAGTATAAATAGAGAGTGATCCTCTCTATTTATCACACACTCACTCACACTCAGTTATAGCGCATAGATAAGGGAGAAGAATTTATTGGGGCTAGAAAGAAAGAGACTATTGTTGCCGGGAGATCATCTTACGATTTTGGGGTTTTACTTTTGGTGTTGATTCTATCTCTGAGGAAGTTGTGGTGTTTTCTCCATTTATGGTTTCCCTGAGGAAAAACATTGTGTTCATTGTCTCTTGTGTTTGATTTCTATATTTTTTATTCTCTCAGTCAAAGATCCTAACATAATGCTAGCTTGAATGATAAAATTCTAACATGGTATCAGAGCTAACCTGAGAAGAAGACACTGTGCAGCTGCAGAAACTAGGGCTTCCTACTTTTTGGATCTCTCTCCATATATTTTCAGCAAAATAAGGTTGGTATGACTCTCCTCCCTAAGGCACATCTTTCTGTTGAAGCAGAATATGATTCTGAGCATTTTCAGTTTTTGACCCGACACTGCTACCAGAAATTAGGGATTTCTATAGAAGTGGAATTTTTGAGTGAGCCCAGGCCTAGATTGATATCCTCCTCAAAATTGAAGTTTAGATATCACGATCAAAGCATTTGGTTGGACAGAACTCTGGAAAAGTCAAACCCTAATTTTCTCCTGAACCAGCACTGCAGAATTTCAGCTCCAAATACAGTTTCGACATCTTGACCTGGTAAGATCTAAATATTTTTTATTTCCATTTGAGGTTCTCAATTAAGATGTCTCACCATACCAAGCTTGATTAAAATCTTGAGGGAGATGATAACTTTCGAGCTTGGAAGTATAGGATCTCTCTGGTCCTGGAAGAAATTGAGTTGGACTCCTACATCAATGAGGAGGTTCCGATTCCAGAGGGAGATGAGGCTAAGGCCTTACACAAGAAGAAGTTGGTTATGGCTAAGAGGATTATTTCTGATTCAATCAAGGATCACCTCATACCAAAGGTTTCCTCCCTAAAGACACCTAAATCTATGTTTGATGCCCTAACCAAACTGTTTGAAGGAAAGAACATAAACCGGAAAATGACCTTGAGGAACTAGTTGAAGAATGTGAATATTCAAAATGCAGAGACCATAAATTCTTACTTCAAAAGGGTCTCCCAGATCAAAGAACAACTTGAAGCAGTGGATGAAGAAGTGGAGAATGTAGAGATTGTAATGACCACCTTGAATGGTCTCCTTAGAACATGGGACTCTTTCATTCAAGGGATCTGTGCCAAAAATAAGTTAGTCAAGTTCAGCAGACTATGGGAAGAATTCTCACAAGAAGAAGCTCGGATAGCAGCTCAAGAAGAAATAATGGGAAGTGAATATCAAGCTCTCACAGTCCAATCCAAGAAAAATAGAAGGGACCATCATCATCGTTCAAAAGGTAAGCACTCTTCCTCCAAGAAAACTCAACTCAGATGTTATACTTGTGATGAAATAGGACAATATGCCAAAGATTGTCCTAGAAACAAAAGAAACTCTAACAAGAATAAAAACAACAAGAGAAGACATCATGCTCATGCTGCAGAAGATGATGAACTTTCCACAAAGAGAAACAAGCAAGAAAGTGATGATTCTTCAAGTGATGAAGAATATGTTTTGATTTTCACTCTCACGTAAAACATCACACATGGAAGAAATGATTGGCTTATAGACAGTGGGGCTTCCAAACATATGACATGATTCGAAAAGTCTTTTGTAATACTATCAGAACATGAATCACCCCACAAGGTGAAACTCGGAGATGACTACCAGTATCCAATAAAAGGTAGTGGGGAATCCTCCTATAAGCTAGACTCTGGAAAGTCTATGAAGATGAAGAATATATTGTTTGTACTAGGAATTAAGAATAACCTCCTATCCATATATGCATTAGATGCAAAACACATGAGGGTTGCATTTGTAGATGGCCAAGTTCTCATGTGGCCAAAGGGAAATAATTTTGATGATGCAGTAGTAATTGGGGAACAAGAGGGAGGCCTATACAAATTGAAGGGCCATTTAGAAAAAGCTTTGGTCCATGACACAGTAGAGCCAAATGAACTTTGGCATAGAAGGCTTGCACATGTGCACTACAGAGCACTACCACTTGCAAGCAAAGTTGTTTAATGTCTTCCAGAAATTAAGGCAAAACACGATGGAGTCTGCAAAGGATGTGCAAAAGGAAAGAACTCAAAGAAGGCATTTCCAAGTAGTGAGAGAAAGGCAAAAGGAATCTTGGAAATCATTCACTCTGATGTATGCGGTCCAATGTCATCAAGTTCATTAAGCGGGTATGTATACGATGTTTATTTATTAATTATTTTTCTAGGAAGACATGGATTTACTTCATGAAGAACAAAGATGAAGTATTCGGCAAGTTCAAGGAATTCAAAGCCTTGATTGAAAACCACACTGAAAAGAATATCAAGACTTTTTGATCAAATAATGGTGGAGAATTAACATCAAATGAATTCAAAGAGTTATGCAAAGATTCAGGGATTAAGAGGGAGTTAACCACTCCATATAATCCACAACAGAATGGAGTTGTAGAAAGGAAGAATAGAATGATCATGGAAGATGTAAGGGCTGTGCTTCATGATCAAGATCTTCCCATGCATCTATGGGAAGAAGCTGCCAAAACAGTAGTGTATGTACAAAACCGTCCTCCACACAAAGTACTCGAGAACAAGACACCTGAAGAAGTATTTTCTGGCAAGAAACTAGAAGTCAGTCATCTCAGAATATTCAGCCGTCCAATGTACATACACATTCCAAAAGAAAATAGGACAAAGTTATATCCTTCAGGAAACAAGGTTATATTTGTGGGATACTCTGAAAGCTCGAAGGCTTACAGAATATACTTCCTAGGATTCAAGAAGATCGACATCAACAGGGATGTAACATTTAATGAAGATTCGGCTTACAGCAAATCTAGAAAGATGCCTGCTGAAGAACCTGAAGAAACAGAAGCACCCAGAATTCATGACACAACCATGAACGAAGAAAGTCAAGTAGAAGATCAAGAATTAGAATAATCTCAAGAACATGTAGATCCACCTCAGGAGAAGAATCCTCATAAGAGGAAACCTACTTGGGTACGAGAAGCTATCCAAGGCACAGAAGAGAATCATAGAGAAAGAAAGAGGACCATGTCTTTCTCAGGGTATGTAGCCTTATTATGTGATTTCATCAATAAAGAACATTCCAACTATGAAGAAGCGACAGAAAGGAAAGAATGGAAGGATGCTATGATCAAAGAGTATCAATTGATAATGAAGAATGATGTTTGGGATGTTTTCCCAAGACTAGAAGGGAAGTCTGTTGTAACTTCCAAATGGATCTACAAGATCAAGCATGTTGCAGATGGAAACATAGAAAAATACAAAGCAAGATTTGTGGCTCGTGGCTTCTCCCAGAAAGAAGGAATAGATTATGAAGAAACTTTTGCACCTGTAGCAAGATACACTTACATCAGATCAGTACTTTCTATGGCTGCAGTAATGGAATGGAAGATACACCAAATGGATGTCAACACTACTTTCTTGAATGGTGTAGTGAAAGAGGAAGTATATGTGGAGCAGCCACTCGGTTTTGAGACACATGATAGGGAGTCTCATGTGCATACATTGAAGAAAGCCCTGTATGGTTTGAAACGGGGACCCAGGACATGGTACAGAAAAATTGACGTCTTTCTATCCAGTTTGAGCTTTACCAAGAGTAAAGTAGATTCCAACATTTACTAGAAGGTTGAAAATGGCAACCCAGTGATGCTCCTAATGTATGTAGATAATCTGTTTGTAACAGGTATGGATGGGTTGATTGCTAATACGAAGAGCAAGCTTGCTTCCGAGTTCGAAATGAAGGACTTGGGTATGATGCATTATTTTCTAGGCATGGAGGTGTCGTAGAATGCAGATGGAATTTCCTTGGATCAAGGGAAATATATGGTAGAGATCCTGAAGAGATTTGGGATGATGGACTGGAAGGCCATGACCACACCTATGGCATCAAACCTGAAGCTATTGAGTGATGCTTCATCAGAAGTGGTTGATGCTACGATGTGTCATCAGATGATTGGGTACTTGATGTACTTGAAAAACATGCGACCATATATTTGCTTTGCTGTGAACACCTTGAGCCAGTTCCTGATAGATCCGAGACATGTTCACTTGATTGTTGCAAAGCATATTCTGAGGTACCTAAAGGGTACAGTTGATTATGGGCTCAAGTATGAGGTGAATCAAAAGATTAACCTGGAGGGTTATGTTGATTCAGATTGGTTAGGAAGTGCCATCGATAGGAAGAGCACTTCAGGGTGTTGTTTCAGTATGGGATCAGGTCTGATCTCTTGGTTTAGCAGGAATCAATCCTGTGTGGGACTGAGTACAGCTAAAGCAGAGTATGTCGCAGCTTGTTCATCTAGTTGTGAGGTAGTATGGATGAGGAATCTACTTTCTTATTTATTTGATCTCCAGTTAGATGCTACTTATATATACTATGATAACTAGAGTTGTGTGAAGTTGACGGAGAACCCGGTGTTCCATGACAAGTTGAAGCATATCAAGATCAAGTATCACTATATCAGGGATATGGTGCAGAGAGGAGCAGTGAAGCTCCAGTATGTTGCAACGGACGAACAGATAGCTGATGTGTTGATGAAGACATTGGCCAGAGTGAAGTTTGAGTACTTCAAGGAGAAGCTTGGTGTTCTCTAGATCGAGGTTCCCTCCAAGGGGAAGTGATAAGTCTGTGAGCCATTCTGACATGGTGAGAGGATTAGGTTCCTTCCATGGTGAGATGTAAGGGCTGAGCCATTCTGTCATGGTGAGAGGATTGGTTCCTTCCATGTTAGATATGAGTGCTAAGCGATTCTGATATGACTGTAGGATTAGTTTCTACATGATCAGATATAAGGGCTGTTGCCATTGTTTGAATGGAGGTACCTGGTCAGTTACTAGGAATACTCAGTCTAGGACTAAGGGTCATTCTGATATGACTGTGGGATGTAGTTTAACATGATCAGATATAAGTGCAAGGCCATTTTGATGTGATTGAGGGATATGTTCCCACTTGATCAAATATAAGGGCTGTTGCCATTCTCTAAATGGAGGCACCTGGTCAGTTACCAGGAACCCTCAGTCTGGGACTAAGAGCCTTTTTGACGAGTCAAGGTCAGATGTAAGGGTTGTGCCATTCTGACATGGTGAGAGGATTAAGTTCCTTCCATGATCAGATGTAAGGGTTGTGCCATTTTGACATGGTGAGAGGATTAAGTTCCTTCCATGGTTAGATGTAAGGGCTGGGCCATTCTAACATGGTGAGAGGATTAAGTTCCTTCCATGGTCAGATGTGAGGGCTGGGCCATTCTGACATGATGGTGGATGTGTTCCTCTCATGGTCAGATGTGAGTGTTGGGTGTGCCTTTTTTATGAGTCAAGGTCAGATGTAAGTGTTGGGCGGACCATTCTGACTTAAAGTCAGATATAAGCATTAAAGAAGACCTACATGGAGGCTAGGTCTACAACTAGCATGAAAAAGGGCTGGCTCTGTAGAACTTCCTGTGACGAGAAGAATCATGAGATAGCACCAGTGATGTTGACCTAGTGATGATCCAGATCAAGTAATGATCCAAATCGAGTGATGATACAGAACCAGTGATGATCCAGATACAGTGATGATGATCCAACAATGAGATCCAGATCTAGTGATGATCTAGATCCAGTGATGTTGATCCAGATCGAGTGATGATCCAGATCCAGTGATGATGATCCAAATCGAGTGATGATCTAGATGCAGATGAAGATGAGTTGAATATGAAGACAAAGTAAAGATGAAGATGACTTGAAGATGATGAGAACTCGATGATGATCGAGATAATACAGAGAAGAACATTTGTGCTGATAAATTGTGTCGAGAGAATACCTTCCTAGTTAAGAGGGAGTGTTGATGTAATTGTAACTTTAGAATGTATTCACTTGTATATCTTATGTATTGTTCACCGATGTTTATTCCAGGTTGTGTTTGTAATGTAATTGAGTCATGTCGTGCACTAATGTTCCAATCAGGAGTTTCTATAATGTAAACAAGTCATGTCAAGTCATTGTGGGTAACCCTCCTATTCATCAAGGGCTAAAGTCCTCGTAGTTCCAGGGCCCTAGGGTTATTAGACTCTCCTAGTGAAGTCGACCCTAGTGAGTTATTGTCAATTCGGGAATTAGTATAAATATAGAGTGAGCCTCTCTATTTATCACACACTCACTCACACTCAGTTGTAGCGTATAGCTAAGGGGAAGAAGTTGCTGGGGCTAGAAAGAAAGAGACTACTGCTATCGGGAGATCATCTTCCTGTTTTGGGGTTTTAATTTTTGTGTTGATTCTATCTCTGAGAAAGTTGTGGTGTTTTCTCCATTTCTGGTTTCCCCGTGGAAAACCATTGTGTTCATTGTCTCTTATGTTTGATTGTTGTACTTGTTATTCTCTTAGTTAAATATCCTAACATAATGTTAGCTTGAATGATAAAATTCTAATAGAATTCAAGATGAAATATCTTGGATTAATGCAATATTTCCTAGGGTTGGAAGTGTGGCAGATCCCATAAGGAATATTTCTGAATCATGGAAACTATGCAGTAGAAATATTGAAAATATTTGATATGTTGGATTGTAAAGTCATGGACACCAACTTAAAGCTATTGTATGATAAGACATTCGAGATAGTAGACATGACTCACTACATATAGATCATTGGGTCATTGATGTATCTGATGAACACAAGGCCAAATATATGCTTTGATGTGTACACCTTGAGATGGTATCTAGTTAAACCTAGATGGGCTCACTTAATAGCTGCAAAGCATGTGATGAGGTACCTAAAAGGTACAATTGATTTGGGACTGTACTATGGAAGAGATCATGACTACAATTTGCATGGATATACGGATTCAGATTGGGCAGGAAGTGCCATAGACAAGAAAAGCACATTAGGTGGATGTTATTGTCTGGTATCCACCATGATCTCATGGTTTAGTAAGAAACAGTCCAGTGTTGCTCTTAGCACAGCTGAAGCAGAGTATATTGCAGCTTGCTCCACTTGTTGTGAAGCGATATGGCTTCGAAATTTGATGTTAGGAATATTTGACATGGAGGTGGACACTACAATCATTTTCTATGACAACGAGAGTTGTATAAAGATGACATAAAATTCGATGTTCCACAGCAAATCGAAGCATATAGAAATATGATATTTCTATATAAGGGATATGGTACAAAAGGGATCCATCAAGCTCCAGTATGTGGGTACTGATGAGCAAGTTGCTGATATACCGACCAAGCCTCTCTCTCGAATGAAGTTTGAGTATTTCCGCGACAAGCTTGGTGTAGTTCAAAAGAAATTTTCTCGCAAGGAGGAGAAGTGATGGGACTAAAAATGATGGACCATCTTTGAAAAAAAAAGATCAGGTTGAAGACATGAACCCTCCTCAGTCAAAGGGGGAGCAGGTTGATGATATGAATACTTCTCAGGAAAGGGGGAGTAATGAAGAGATATGTTATGCAGATGATACTCTCATGTGGAGAGTATAGCTATTAGATTTTTAACATTAAGCTAGCATTATATTAGTATCTTTAACTGAGAGAATAACAAGCACAACAATCAAACACATGAGACAATGAACACAGTGTTTTTCCTCAGGGAAACCATAAATGGAGAAAAACCCGCAACTTCCTCAGAGATAGAATCAGCACCAAAAGTAAAACCCCAAAACAGTAAGATGATATCCCGACAGTAGTAACCTCTTTCTTCCTAGCCCCAATGTCTTCTTCTTCCTCAACTATGCGCTACAACTGAGTGTGAGTGAGTGTGTGATAAATAGAGAGGCTAGCTCTCTATTTATACTAATTCCCAACTTAACAAAACCCTACTAGGGCCGACTTCACTAGGTGAGTCTAACAACCCTAGTGCCCCGGAACTACGGGGACTTTAACCCTTAACCAATAGGAGGGTTACCCACAATGACTTGACATGACTTGTTTAGATTATATAACCTCCCGATAGGAACATTGGGGCATGACATGACTCAAGTGCATTACAAACACATCTCAGAATAAACATCAAGGTACAATACATAATATACATAAGTGAATACATTCCGAAGTTACAATTTCATCAACACTCCCTCTTAACTAGGAAGGTATTCTCTCGACACAATTTATCAGCACAATCCTTCTTCTCTGTATCATCTGGATCATCCTCAAGTCCTTGTCATCTTCAAGTCATCTTCATCTTCAAGTCATCTTCATCTGCAAGTCATCTTCATTTGGATCTGGATCATCACTTGATCTGGATCATCAATGGAACATCATCACTAGATCTAGATTATCACTTGATCTGGATCATCACTGGATCATCATGAGTGTTATCTCATGATTCTTCTCGTCATAGGAAGTTCTACAGATCCAGCCCTTTTTCATGTTGGGTGTAGGCCTAGCCTCCATGTAGGTATTCCTCAGTGCTTATATCTGACCCTAAGTCAGAATGTCCCATCCAGCACTTACATTTGACCTTGACTCATCAGAAAGGCATGCCCAACACTCACATATGACCATGAGAGGAAATTAATCCCCTCACCATGTTAGAATGGCCCATCCCTTACATCTGACCATGGAAGGAACCTCATCCTCTCACCATGTCAGAATGAACCAACCCTTAAATATGACCTACTCGTCAGAATGGCCCAGCCCTTACATCTGACCTTCTCGTCAGAATGGCCCAACACTCATATCTAATTATGTGAGAACACATCCCACAGACACATCAGAATGGCCCTCAGTCCCAGACTGAGCTTTCCTGGTAACTGACCAGGTACCTCCATTCTCCTAGAGAATGACATCCCTTATATCTAACCATGTAGGAACCAATCCTACAGTCACATTAGAATGGATCAACACTCATATCTGACATGAAAGGAACAAATCCTCTCACCATGACTGAATGGCTTAGCCCTTGCATCTGACCATGGAAGGAACCAATCCTCTCACCATGTCAGAATGGCTCACAGACTCGTCACTTCCCCTTGGAAGGAACCTCGATCTGGAGAACACCAAGCTTCTACCTGAAGTACTCAAACATCACTCTGGCTAATGGCTTCATCAACACATCAGTTATCTGTTCGTCCATGGCAACATACTGGAGCTTCACTACTCCCCTCTGCACCATATCCTTGATATAGTGATACTTGATATCGATATGCTTCGACTTGTCATGGAACACGAACACTGGGTTTTTCGACAACTTCACACAACGCTGGTTGTCACAATATATACAAGTAGCATCCAATTGGATATCAAATAAATCAGACAGTAGCTTCCTTAGCCATATTGCCTCACAACTAGCTGAACAAGCTGCGACATACTCTACTTCAGCTATAATCAGTGCCACACAAGATTGCTTCCTGCTAAACCAAGAGATCACACATGATCCCATATTGAAACAACACCCTAAAGTGCTCTTCCTATGGATGGCACTGCCTGCCCAATCTGAATCAACATAACCCTCCAGGTTAATCTTCTGATTCACCTCATACTTGAGTCCATAGTCAACTATACCCTTTAGGTACCTTAGAATGTGCTTTGTAGCAATGAAGTGAACATGTCTCTGATCTATCAAGAACTAGCTCAAGGTGTTCACAGCAAAGCAAATATCTGGTCTCGTGTTCATCGAGTACATCAAGGACCCAATCATATGATGATACATCGTAGCATCAACCTCTTCTGATGAAGCATCACTCAATAGCTTCAGGTTCGATTCCATTGGTGTGGTCATGGCCTTGCATTCCATCATCCCAAATCTCTTCAGGATCTCTACCAGATATTTCCCTTGTCCAAGGGAAATTCCATCTGCATTCTGCCACACCTCCATGCCTAGAAAATAATGGATCATACCCAAGTCCTTCATTTCGAACTCAGCAGCAAGATTCCTCTTTGTATCGGCAATCAACCCATTCATACCTGTTACAAATAAATCATCTACATACAGTAGGAGCATCACTAGATTGCCATCTTTAACCTTGTAGTAAAGGTTGGAATCCACTTTACTCTTGGTAAATCCCAAACTAGATAGAAAGCTATCAATTTTTTCGTACCATGTCCTGGGTGCCTGTTTCAAACCGTACAGGGCTTTATTCAATCTACATACATGAGACTCCCTGTCATGTGTCTCGAAACTAAGTGGTTTCTCCACATACACTTCCTCTACCACTATAGCATTCAAGAAAGCAATCTTGACAGCCATCTGGTGTATCTTCCATTTCATCACTACATCCAAAGAAAGTACTGTTCTGATGGAAGTGTATCTAGCTACAGGTGCAAAATTTTCTTCATAATCTATTCCTTCTTTCTGGGAGAAACCACAAGAAACAAATATTGCTTTATATTTTTCTATGCTACCATCTGCAGCATGCTTGATCCTGTAGATCCATTTAGAAGTTACAATGGACTTCCCTTCTAGTCTTGGGACAACATCCAAAACATCATTCTTCATGATCGATTGATACTCTTCGATCATAGAATCCTTCCGTTCTTTCCATTCTGCCACTTCTTCATAATTGGAAGGTTCTTTATCGATGAAATCACATAATAATGCTACATACCCAGAGCAGGATCTGGTCCTCTTTCTTTCTCTATGATTCTCTTCTGGATCCCCATATCTTTCCGCACCTTGGGAAGCTTCTCGTACCCATGCAGGTTTCCTCTTATGAGGATTCTTTTCTTGAGGTGTATCTACAGGTTCTTGAGGTTCTTCAAATTCTTGATCTTCTTCTTGAGTTTCTTCATTCATGGTTGTATCATGAATTATGGGTGGGTGCTTCTGCTTCTTCAGGTTCTTCAGCAGGTCTCTTTTTGGATTTGTTGTAAGATGATTTTTCATCAAATGTCACATCCCTACTAATGTTGATCTTTTTGAACCCTGGGAAGTATATTTTTTAATCCTTCGAGCTTTCAGAGTATTCCACAAATATACCCTTCTTTCTTGAAGGATCTAATTTTGTCCTCTTCTCTTTTGGAATGTGTATGTATACTGGACAACCGAATATTCTGAGATGGATGACTTCTAGTTTCTTTCCGGAAAAGACTTCTTCAGGTGTATTATTCTCGAGTACTCTATGTGGAGTACAAATCTGTACATACACCATTGTTATGGAAGCTTCTACCCATAAATGCATGGGAAGATCTTGATCATGAAGCATAGCTCTTGTAGCTTCCATGATAGTTCTGTTCTTCCTTTCTGCAATCCCATTTTGTTGTGGATTATATGGAGTGGACAACTCCCTCTTAATCCCTGAGTCTTTGCATAACTCTTTGAATTCATTCGAAATAAATTCTTTGCCATTATCTGATCGAAAGGTCTTTATCTTCGTTTCAGTGTGGTTCTCGATCAAGGCTTTGAATTCCTTGAACTTGCTGAAAACTTCATCTTTGTTCTACATGAAGTAAATCCATGTCTTCCTAGAAAAGTCATAAATGAAAGAAACATAGTATACATACCCGCTTAGTGAGCTTGATGACATTGGTCCGCATACATCAGAGTGGATGATTTCCAAGATTCCTTTTTCCTCGCTCTCGCTACTTGGAAATGTCTTCTTTGTATTCTTTCCTTTCACACATCCTTTGCAAACTCCATCATGTCTTGCTTGAATTTTTGGAAGACCTTTAGCAGCTTTGCTTGCAAGTGGTAATGCTTTGTAATGCACATGTGCAAGCCTTCTATGCCAAAGTTCATTTGGATCTACTGTGTCATGGACCAAGGCTTGTTCTGGATGGCCCTCCAATTTGTACAGACCTCCTTCTTGTTCCCCAATCACTACTGCATCATTAATAGTCTTTCCCTTTGGCCATATGATAACTTGGTCATCTATAAATTCAACTCTCATGCATTTTGCATCTAATGCAGATATGGAGAGAAGGTTCTTCTTTAGTCCTAGTACAAACAATACTTCCTTCATTGTCATAGACTTTCCAGAGTCTAGTTTATAGGAGGATTCCCCACTACCTTTTGTTGGATACCGGTAGTCATCTCCGAGCTTCACCTTGTGAGGTGATTCATGTTCTAATAGTCTCACAAAAGACTCTTTGAATCCCGTCATATGTTTGGAAGCCCCACTGCCTATAATCCAATCATTGCTTCCATGTGTGATGTTTCTTGTGAGAGTGGAAATCAAAACATATTCTTCATCACTTGAGGAATCATCACTTTCTTGCTTGTTTCTCTTTGAGGAAGGTTCATCATTTTCTCCGGCATGAGCATGATGTTTTCTCTTGTTGTTTTTCTTCTTGTGAGAGTTTCTTTTGTTTCTAGGACAATCTCTCGCAAATTTCCCTATTTCATCACAAGTATAACATCTGAGTTGATATTTCTTGTAGGAAGAGTGCTTACCTTTAGAATGATGATGATGATGGTCCCTTCTGGGTTTCTTGGATTGATCTGTGAGAGCTTGATCTTCACTTCCCATATTTTCTTCTCGAGCTGCTATCTGAGCTTCTTCTTGTGAAAAATATTCCCAAAGTCTGTTGAACTTGACTAGCTTCTTTATGGAACAAATTCCTTGAATAAATGAGTTCAATGATCTAGGGAGACCATTCAAGGTGGTCATTACAATCTCTGCATTTTCCACTTCTTCATCTACTACTTCTAGCTGTTCCTTTATATGAGAAACCCTTCTAAATTAATACTGGATGGTCTCTGCATTCTAGATCTTTACATTCTTCAGTTGGTTTCTCAGAGTCATCTTCCAATTTATGTTCTTCCCTTCAAACAATTTGGTTAGGGCATCAAACATAGATTTAGGTGTCTTTATGGAGGACACATGTGGTATGAGGTGATCCTTGATTGAATCAGCAATAATCCTCTTTTCCATAACCAACTTGTTTCTCTTTGAGAAAGGTTCATCATTTTCTCCGGCATGAGCATGATGTTTTCTCTTGTTGTTTTTCTTCTTGTGAGAGTTTCTTTTGTTTCTAGGACAATCTCTCGCAAATTTCCCTATTTCATCACAAGTATAACATCTGAGTTGATATTTCTTGTAGGAAGAGTGCTTACCTTTAGAATGATGATGATGATGGTCCCTTCTGGGTTTCTTTGATTGATCTGTGAGAGCTTGATCTTCACTTCCCATATTTTCTTCTCGAGCTGCTATCCGAGCTTCTTCTTGTGAAAAATCTTCCCAAAGTCTATTGAACTTGACTAGCTTCTTTCTGGCACAAATTCCTTGAATAAAGGAGTCCCATGATCTAGGGAGACCATTCAAGGTGGTCATTACAATCTCTGCATTTTCCACTTCTTCATCTACTACTTCTAGCTGTTCCTTTATATGAGAAACCCTTGTAAATTAATACTGGATGGTCTCTGCATTCTAGATCTTTACATTCTTCAGTTGGTTTCTCAGAGTCATCTTCCAATTTATGTTCTTCCCTTCAAACAATTTGGTTAGGGCATCAAACATAGATTTAGGTGTCTTTATGGAGGACACATGTGGTATGAGGTGATCCTTGATTGAATCATCAATAATCCTCTTTTCCATAACCAACTTCTTCTTGTGTAAGGCCTTAGCCTCATCTCCCTCTGGAAATGGAACCTCCTCATTGATATAGGAGTCCAACTCATTTTCTTCTAGGACCAGGGAGATCCTATACTTCTAGGCTCGAAAGTTATTAGCTCCCTCAATATTTTCAACAAGCTTGGTATGATGAGACATATTAACTGAGAACCTCAAATGGAAATACAAAAGATTTAGATCTTACCAGGTCAAGATGTCAGATATAGATTTGGAGCTAAAATTCTGCAGTGCTGGTTCATGAGCATATTAGGGTTTGGCTTTTTTGGAGTTCTGTCCAACCAAATGCTTTGATCTTGATCTATAAACTTCAATTTTGAGGAGGAGATCAATCCAGGCCTGGGCTCACTGAAAAATTCCACTTCTGTGGAAAGCCCTAATTTTTGGCAGTAGTGTCGGGTCCAAAACTGAAAAACCTCAGAATTGGATTCTACTTCAATAGAAAGAAGTGCCCTAGGGAGGAGTGTTATTCCAACCTTATTTTGCTGAAAATCTATGGAGAGAGATCCATAAAGTAGGAATTCCTAGTTCCCGCAGCTGCATAGTGTCTTCTTCTCAGGTTAGCTCTGATACCATGTTAGATTTTTAACATTAAGCTAGCATTATATTAGGATCTTTAACTGAGAGAATAACAAGCACATCAATCAAACAAAAGAGACAATGAACACAATGTTTTTCCTCGGGGAAACTGTAAATGGAGAAAACCCCACAACTTCCTTAGAGATAGAATCAACACCAAAAGTAAAACCCCAAAACAGTAAGATGATCTCTCGACAGTACTAACCTCTTTATTCCTAGCCCCAGTGTATTCTTCTTCCTCGGCTATGCGCTACAACTGAGTGTGAGTTAGTGTGTGATAAATAGAGAGGCTAGCTCTCTATTTATACTAATTCCTGACTTAACAAAACCCTACTAGGGCTGACTTCACGAGGTGAGTCTAACAACCATAGTGCCCTGAAACTGTGGAGAATTTAACCCTTAACCAATAGGAGGGTTACCCACAATGACTTGCCATGACTTGTTTATATTACAGAACCTCCTGATAGGAACATCGGGGAATGACATGACTCAATTACATTATAGACACATACCATAATAAACATCAGGGTACAATACATAAGATACATAAGTGAATACACTCTGAAGTTACAATTTCATCAACAAGATACATTCGTATGTAGATTACATAGAGTTACCACTCGCTTGGGAGTGGTCCTAACCTATGTGGTATGAATTATCTATGATGATTCCTCATGGACGCTAGGACTAACATTGTGTATGCAGTCGATATCTACTCTACAGATGATACTCTTATGTGGAGAGTATAGCTACATTCATATGTAGATTCCATATAGTTAACACTCACTTGGGAGTGGTCCTAACCTGTGTGGTATGGATTCTCTATGATGATTCCTAACAGACGCCAAGACTGACATTGTGTATGCAGTTGAGATATGCTCTACAGATGATACTTTTATGTGGAGAGTATAGCTACATTCATATGTAGATTCCATAGAGTAACACTCGCTTGGGAGTGGTCCTAACCTGTGTGGTATGGATTCTCTATGATGAGTCCTCACAGACGACGTAGTGTAACACTTACTTTTGAGTGGTCCTAACATGTGTGGTATGAATGGGCTATGGGCCGGCACTAGGTGCAGTCGAGATCTACATTTAGTTGTAGACGATTTAGCTGATCGATTTCATGGATCAAGCTGATGTAGGACTGCATCGTCCATGGAATTATGTCCTAAAGTGATAGGGATTGATCATCCTGCAAATAGATCATGTGTACTGGAGGTAGCATGGTGGAAAAAGGATCAAGAAGATCGAAGTGCTTCTACAAAATATTGAAAGGATCGAAGTGCTACTGCAAAGGATCAAGAAGATCGAAGTGCTGCTGCAAAGGATCGAGAAGATCGAAGTGTTGTTGCAAAGGATCGAGAAGATCGAATTGCTGCTGCAAAGGATCATGAATATTGAAGTGCTACTACAAAGGATCGAAAGATCGATGCATTGCTGCAAAGAACGGATCAAGTGATAATGTGATGCAGAAGATGAAGAGTAACTATTTTGAGTTACTAATTGTGAAAAACTTCTTGTGATGTATAGATGTATCTCCTCAATGTACTGTTGTAATTGTATCTTGGTTCTCTTATAGTCTATGATGATGTCATCAGTAGAATAACCTTCTTGTTAAGGGGGAGTGTTGAAATATTGTAACTTCAAAGGATATTCTAAATGTATTTTACTAACGTAACCCTAAGGAGATGTTATTATTCCTTCGACAGGGTGTTACTATTGTATTTGGTCATCATAAATTAATGAGGTAAATCCTCCTCTTGTGTCAGGTCTTTAGTACCCCAATTACTAATATAATATATTGTTTTGAGTATTCCTAGGTAAAGTCATCCCAGACAATTTATTGGGGCTGACTTGTCTAGTGCAAAAAGTCAATTGACAATTAGTATAAATAAAGGAGTTGTGGTTCTTATTTGAACACAGACTCACTCACTTGTGTAGCGCATAGGAGAGAGAGAAATACTGAACAAAAGGAGGAGAAAAATGGTTTGCGGGGTTGTATTTTATACATATTATACAAAGGAATTTTTCGCTGGGTTTTCTTCCCCTTGAGGGTTTCCTAGGATAAATCTTGTGTCTATATTGTTATTGTGTTTCTATCAGTGATTCTTGATATGCTGCTGTGATTTTGAATTGAATACTATTGAATCTAGTCTATCATATGAAAAACTTAACAATAACATGTTATTACAGAAAATGTTTAGAAGGATTTTCGAAAATTGCAAATCCTAGAACATCATTACAGAAAAAGGGAAAGAAAATTGTCTGGGATAAAAAATGCAAAGAAAGTTTTAATAAATTAAAAGGATTATTAACCACTACACCCATTCTAAAAATAACAGATCTAGACAAATATTTCATTGTAATCACCAATGCATGCAATGAAGGTTTGGGTGGAGTACTGACACAAAAAGGTCATGTAATTGCATATGAATCGAGGAAGTTAAAAACACACGATAAAAATTACGCAACTTATGACCTAGAGATAGTTTCCATAATCCATGCTTTAAGAATGTGGCACCATCATCTAATAGGTAAAATATTTTTGCTAATGTTTGATAACATAAGCCTAAAATATTTGTTTGATCAACAAAATCTAAATGCAAGGCAAGCTAGATGGTTATCTTTCCTTAGCGAGTATGATTTTGAAATCAAACACATTAAAGGGAAAGAAAATAAAGTAGCTAATGCCTTAAGCATAAATGCAGTAACAAGTTTTGTAGCTGCCATTAGTAGCTATAAAACTGAGTTAGAGGATAAATTGGAAGAAGGAATAAAATTGGACACAAAATACCAGAGTTTAAAAGAAAAAGTAAATCATAATGTATCTGAAAATATAAATATAGATTACATTTAATTGAAAGAGGCTTAATGTTGTATAAAAACAGACTTTATGTGCCTAGCATACCAGAAGTTAAACTTCTGATTTTGAATGAAATACACAAAAGTCTGTATTCTCAACATCCGAGGTATCAAAAGATGATAGAAATGATGAGAAAAGCGTATTTTTGGCCTAATATGAAAAACAAAGTTACTGAATTTATAGCTAGGTGTATAGAATGTCAGCAAGTTAAAGTTGAACATCAACACCCAGCAGGTCTTTTACAACCATTACCAATTCCAAATTGGAAATGGAAAGTCATCAGTCTTGATTTTATAACTGGATTACCTAAAAACAAAAAACAAAATGATTCAATAACGGTAGTTGTGGAAAAACTATTCAATAATGGTAGTTGTGGAAAAACTAAGTAAGGAACTACACTTTATACGTGTTCAAACAACTCATAAAGCTAATAACATTGATGACATTTTCATGAAATAAGTTTTTCGTTTGCATGGAATTCTGAAGGTTATAATTTCAGATAGATATTTTAAGTTTACTAGTAATTTTTGGAAATATTTATTTAAAGGACTAGATATTAAATTGAATTTCAGTACTACTTATTATCCACAAATAGATGGACAAACATAAAGAGTCAATCAAGTACTATAAGACATGTTACGAATGTATGTTAGAGATTACCCCAAGAAGTTGGAAGATTATTTGCACTTAGTTGAATTTACATATAATAAACATTATCAAGCTTCAACAAAGCTTAGTCCTTTTGAAATATTATATGGTAGAAAATGTAACACTCCTATTACATGGAGTAATCCAATAGACAGATTAATGTTAGGACCTGACTTGTTAAAAGAACTGGAAATAACAGTGAAATAGGTACAAAGCAATTTGAAAACTGCTATGGGAAAACAAAAGAGTCATGTTGACCTTAAAAGAACTCTCAAGAAATTCCAAGTAGGTGAGCATGTATTTGTTAAGGTAAAACCCAGAAATAGCTCTTTTAAACTAGGGAGTTATGATAAATTAGCACCTAGGTATTGCAGACCATTCAAAATATTAGGAAGAGTGGGGCCGGTAGCATACTAAGTTAGCTCTTCCACCTAATATTAGAATACATAATGTCTTTCATATCTCTATTTTGAAAAAAGTATGTACACGATGCTACTCATGTGATCGATTGGAATGTGATTCAGGTAGAACCCAAAGGATATTTTCAGGTGGAATGAGACTCTATTCTCGATAAAAGGGAAACGTTTCCCTGGAATTGCACCATTGGACAAGTAAAGGTGCAATGGAAACACCTCAGTCCAAATGAAGCAACCTGGGAATTGGAGAGTGATATGCTGGTGGCATATCCAGCTCTATTCTAGGAGAATTTAGAATAAACTTAAGAAACACCGAGGATGATGTCGAGCTTAAGGGGGGTGTTTGTAACACACCTAGAACTGAAAAATAAATATTTATTATTTGTTTTAGAAAACATTATGTTAAATTTAATGTAACGTTTTATGACCAAGTTGGTCAAGGATGATTGCAATTGAAAAATTATTTATTTTAATAATTAAATATAAGAGACACCTATCCAAGGAAGACTATTAAATGGGTTTTCACTAACCCACTAGGAGTACTGAGCAGCTGTAGAAGGTTGGTTGACAAGTGGCAGCACTAGCATTTAACTTTTTAACTGTTGCAGAAAGCATAATCCGTAAAAATGTGGCCATGTTCCCTAAGAGGGGGAACTGAGCTGGTGGCTCATTTAATTCAAAAACTGACCCAAATACCTAGGAAATCTTATAAATACCATCAAATTGAGAAGGAGGATCACTACTCATTTTGTTTCAAGTGAATGTACCTTGTGATTGATGCAAACTGAAAAAGTCAGGTACACAAGGAATTTGATGAGGGGATAGCTAAAGTGGAATTATTAAGTTAAGTCTACTATTGAGTGCTAAGTTATAGCAAGTTAATGTGTGGGATGTTATCCAATGATATTTTTCCTAGTGTTTCAGTGAACAGGTTCGGGGGCCCTAAGCAAGTAATCTTGGCTGCTTCAGGAAAAGGTTGGGTGGAACAGTCTCCTTTGGGTGTTTTTCCCCGTCTGCAAAATTATCCATGTTCTAATTGTTGTTATGTACTTGTGATTTAATTTTATGGTTGTATACTTATATATATGAATGCTAAGTAGCTACATAGTTTAATAATAGTTTGTGGTTATTATCTATGATCTGTACTTCTATCTGGAAGTGAGTTTTATTATTTAAAAAAAAGAAACGTGCATCTAGTTTAGTCAAAATGAAGGTCTAAAGCATACAGATCTAAGTATCTCTGTTAGATTAGTTTTAGCTTAATGATTCTTTTTCCTTCTCTAGTTATATTAATCATAGTACTATACCTCAGTTATCTTAATCCCTTGTTTTGCTAAAAACCATATAAAAGAAACTTATTGGAGAGGNCTATAAATATATATCTACTTGTTGAGACATATATATATATATATATATATATATATATATATATATAACTGATAAATCTTAATGAGGATAAAAATTGTAAAGAGTCTTATAAGCTAACTAAATAGTTCCTTGTTTTAAATGAAAAACAATGCTTATGTTAAACATACCAAGGGTTTAAATATGTAGTAGAAAATACATATAGTATATACATGTATGCATATATGCAGGTTAAGCCTTACTGCATTGACTCATTAACTTCGAACTGGAATATTTAAGTTAACCTTTTTGTTTAGAATCCAAACCCGATTATATACTAATATATATTTCTAGGGCCGAGTTCTAGATTTAATCAAACCCTAGATATAGTTGATGAGCATAACTTTAATAATAACTAAGCTATATTTCCAGATCGTACTCGGGTAAGGATTCTTTCCACGAGATTTCCTTCTTATTAAGGTGACATGTCCAGTTTCTCATAAAAACGTTAGTATCAAATACCAAATCGAGATTATCGACAGGCCGTAGCACTGATACAGGATGCATGCCGAATCGGTATTGACATCTACAGTTTATTACTGGTAGAATAAAATTACAAACAACCTTATGGCTTAAATTGTTTTATTATAAAAATAAATATTACCCTAATAATATCTAAACATATTTTCTGCAGTGGCCTATGGTCTCTGTTAAAATGTTTGTAACAATGAAAAGGCCTCACGGCCATCATTTAGTTCTTTAGGAGGAACATGCAACTGTAAATCCAACATGACTAAACCTAAGAATCAAATAAAAACCTCATGGCCTAGAGGCTTTAACATATATGCTATAAAGAATTTATGTCTATGGCTTCATGGCCTAATTAACAATGCATTAAATAAACAACACTATAAAACCAAGTTAAGTATTCACGATTACAATGTAAAGCCTCATGGTCTACTCTCAAAATATCTTCCATAAAAACATAAATATTATAGTTTATTGAAAGTTGCTCTATAGCCCATGTTTTCCTTCCAAAAATGAATGCCACATGATAAAGGCCTCATGGCCACAACTAAGTGTTGCAAAAATGGTGAACTGTAAAATCAAGATAGATACAAAGCCCTCATAGGTCTCTTAAAAACTTAAACAACATTGCTTGAATTTAATAACTATCATTATCTTTTGACAGTGGCCTTACGACCCCTTTTCCAAATCAAATCGCAATAGTAAGGACCTCACAACCATATTATTTACAAACTATAAAGACGATAAACAAGATTGATAATAAAAAAAGAAAGCATCTACTGTAAAAATGGACAGAGGTTTTTTTATCTGTTTAGCATGTTTGTTCTTAAACATACGGCTACAGAGCTGCGAATCCAAGCATGAAATGTTCTTATAAAAATTTATGCCCTCATGGGTTTTTTATAAATCAACAAAACGTTACAAATATAAAAAACAGTAGTATAAAGCTATGCAAATATACCCCGTGAAACCAAAAGCAACTCTGTCACCAAACAATTGTGGCCCGGTCTATATGACTACATGGATCATGTACAAACATCCTCACGGTTACCAAAGGAAACTTATCACTATCATGCCATAGTTAAACACAGAGTAAGAGACCATAATGTCTTGGAAAAACACAAGACAGATCCATGGTGTCCTAGATACCATAATCCATGGAAGAACAAGATACAAGTCTTACCATACTGAAGACCTTTAAACTACTTCACGAAGTGGAAACCCCAATCAATCGTGAATGGGCCTCCTGCACAAAATACCAATACTTTTATCATTATCTTTCCCAGTAGATGAAAAAAAAATTAAAATGATTGACAGTAGAAATAGAATGATATGTTTCAAGCATCCTTACTTTATGAGTGTCGACCTTGACAGTAACACTTGCAATCACCTACGCTTCGTTAAGAGGTTTTGCGTAACTATTTTCTTTACAATCGAGAGAAGTAGAGGTCATGGGAAGAGCCCCTTTGGCTCCTCCACCCATAAATCAAATAACCACTACATTGCAGCGTATATCGAAGCTCAATGAAAACCCATAGAACAAAACCCAAAATACCAAACTTCACGGTCAATTTTTTACAACACCTTAAACCCCTAGGGTTCTAGACAAAACCTTTTGGCTGACAGCTAGAGCATTTAAGAAATCCACATGGCCCAACTGTGTAAACATTAAAATATTTACATATTTCATTCTTGTCAACCCCCATATTTTCATCATTTTGGGAAACCTTCAATACTATAGGGTTAAGCACCTTTTGTATGGTTACATATAAGGGTAGGGTTTCAAGTTTGTAGTCCACAACATAGCATATGGTAATGCTTGGTAGCTTTTGTATAAAGGCCTTGTTAGATGTTGTATGGCTTGAGGTTAGGTAAATACACGGTAAATATTATCAACCCTTTTGTGTCCCACCCTGGTTTAGAATGAATGGTTTCCTTGTAGCTTAGGACCTTGTTTGCTTATTTAAATATTTACACATGCTCACCTGCATAAGGAAAATAGAGTGATGTGGTAGCCATAGAGGCTAAGTAAGACCTGCAAACCCTCTCTTCCTTGCTCATAGGTAAGGACCAAGGCTGGATGAATGAAAATAACTTTTACATCCAATAGAGTTTAAAAATTTAATATTAGCAACAAGATAATATTAACTAAAATACATGGCATTGTATCAGCATAATGTCGTAAAAAGAAACATGCTGATAGATCACTAAACACGCACCTCAAGGATTTATATTTCCTAATAATTTATAAAGTTACATATGGTAAATAAATTTTGTATTTATTTATGAAATTTTAGGGATGTTACACAATATTCAGTGGAATTTGAACAGTGTTGCAAAGTGTTTGACATAAGTCCTGAACCAGACTCCATACACAGTTAGCAAAAAATTAGTTCATATTTAGTGGGGGTTCATTACATTTTCCCCAATGGATTTCATTTTACTAAGTCGATCGTACCTCCGGAGTACCCAAACATGGGGTATGACATACCATTTCTCCTATAAGCACCCATTTTTTATAACGGAGTCTCGGGTATGTGGACCAAGTATGGGGTACAGTAGGGTACAACATGAGACATACCCCATGACTACCCAAGTACCTGGTACAAGTACGTGTACCCTACCCACGGGTACAAGTACCCTGGATACATAATTCTAAATGGTTCCCATTTGCTATCTTCCAACTGCTTAACAATACCGGGAACTCACAGGAGTAGAATTGTTGTACTTCATGGTGAGTACACTTTGGATAGAACAGACATCAGGATTTTATGTTTTTAAAGAGATTAAAATTATGTTTAGCTTCAATCGTGTTAAAGACAAAAGGTTGCTTGTTTTTTAATTAAAATCCATTGTTCTTATAAGTGTTTTAGTGGTACTTGTCAAAAATATTGTCTTTCTAGGAAAGGCCATTATTTTTATAAGCATTTTATTAGTTAAGAAAAATATATCAAAACTTAATATTGAGCCTTTATTTTTAATGTTTACATTTGATTTAATATATCAAAACTTAATATTGAGCCTTTATTTTTAATGTTTACAGTTGATTTAAAGTATCTTGTCAGTTGTGTTAAAGTGAAGGTAGTGGACTCTCCTGAGATACTTTCTTATGGTGTAGTCTATTGAAAACAAGTCAATTTTGAAGGAATTATCTGCATACTTGTGTGTTTTATTTGATAATATGTGAGGTCTCCTAATATTGCAAAGGGAAACAATTTTTGACAGTTCTTGCTATTTTTTGTTATTGGCTTTAGCTTAGTTTCATTCTAAATTTGAAATTATGATACTTCAAATTTTCTGTTGATTTTTTATATTTGATATATTGTGTTTACAATTCATTGTATTGGTCAATTTGATATTCATTCCACAATTCTTGTTGCCTCTGTGAAGAGGGTTGGTTGTACCGAATGTTTGATCACAATTGTATGGCGTTTAGAACAAGGACCATGTGTGCAGGCATGGAGACCTAAAACATAACATCTACAAGAGAAGTTGGTGCATTACAGTAACATTTTGGTTTCCTGGTCCTCCATTTGTTTTAGGAAAGCATGTGTATTCAAATTCATGTTAGAGCCCATTTATCCGTGTATCTTCCTTCTATTCTACTTAGCTTTTTGTTGGTAATGTTCTTTGCTAACATATGTTTATGTTCTGAAGGATTAGTCATTTATATTTGATTAGCCATGAAGATTGCAAATACACATCCCTATTTAAGGAAGGTCTGCGGCTTGCAGATGCATATAATGTATGTTGTATAATCATTAAACCAAGTTCTAGCAACATTATTACGAATGATGATGAGAACTGATAATTGGCTGAGAGAGCATACCTGGTTTTGAATTAGGCTTGGATGGTATATGTTGGGTAGACTCAACATTTGGGGTGGATTTTCATCGAACTCACGAAGATATTTTGCAGGAAAGAGAATGATACTAAATAGACAGTGGAGGGGATCATCGTAATTAGTGAACTCTGGTAGAGCTATAAGGCCAAGTCAGTGGGAACATGCATGATGTTTTTTCACAACATGATCTAGAGGGGTACCAATTGTTTGATTTACATGTTGTCATGTAGTGCATGCAAAGAAAGTTATTGTGAATGAAGAATACTCAAAACAAAGAAGGTACTAGTGGATACCCTAATCCTAAGAAAGACCCAAATGGTTAAACAATAACAACAGAGATTGTAGTAATCATGAGACATCATGGGGAAATGAAAATATTTAAGAACACGATATGGGAAATGATGCAACATTGATGAGCCATTCTTTGAAATTGAATTTGAACACAAGACGGGCGTTATCCATTGGAGAATACAAGATTGAAGTCTTCTAAATTTCTAATGGGTCTTTCAAAGAACGAAAAAAAGAGATACAATAAGAGGGAAATACATCATCAAAGAAAGTACGAAGATAGATTTGATGAAGATAAAAAAGTGAGAAATAGGCCCAAGTGTTGAAAAAACATTTCAATGCTGCCGACCTTTGATGGTACAACAAAAGAAAATGATCGCTTATTTACACTAATTTATTGTGGCAAGGTATTGTGGAAGATTAGCCAAGAAAATGGGAAAAATTTAAAGTAACCCTAAGACCTATGAACCCTAATATATTTAGAGCTCTAGCATAGAATGGTAACGACTTTATGGTACTCTACTCAGTGTAGACATCATGTCATTGTTTTGCATGTGGAGCATGAGGGCATACAACACCATTGTATTTTTGGTATTCCTAAAAGTCATTTGCTATTATTTGTGTACCCAATACCCATGATACATTACATTATTTGAGATGGAAAATGTAGACCAAAAATTGCAAAATTCCTTGAAAATGAGGAATTTGATGGGTATGAAAGATAATGATTTGATGATGACTAGAAACAAAGTCAAGATGATTGGGATTCTATAGAGAAAAAACAATTCATCCCTGACCTTTTAGAAGTAAATAGAGAAAGGAGAGAGGAAAATACCTAAGTGAGGAAAGAGTTCAGATCAAAGTGAAAAAAACCAGAGGGACAAAAATCCAAGAGTTGGTAGATCAATGTGAGACTTTGCTTGAGAGAAGAAATTATTGAAAAAGGTGTATGAATTCCTTATATGTTTGACAAATGTTGATGAATATGATGACCTAAATGTAGCGAGGGAATTATTTCAACATCATTTTTTTTAATTAACAACTCCATCGCTACATTGAGCTCCGTCGACTGTTTGTGCAACTCTCCGATGGGCTTGTTATACTAGCGAAAAAATTTCCGTCGCTAGTATAGAAAGTATGTCGGAACGTTAAAGTAGTTGTCATCACTATAGTGATGCCCATTTGGGAAACTCTATGATGGGATTTCTATACTAGCGACGGAATTTTTTGTCGCTAGTATAGCAAGCCTGTCAGTGAGTTGCACAAACGGGCATCGCTACAGCAACGGCACCTCGCCGCTATAGCAAGGACGCATCGCTGGTATATACATGTGCCTCCATTGCTATAGAGAAAACCAAGTGTTGCTATAGCGAAGATGGAAGTGTTGCTATAGTGATGGGAAAGTGTCACTATAGCAACATAGTTTTATTTTTTAAACAACCCACGTTTCATGTCTTTTGTGTCGCTATAGTGATGAACTGTGGAAAGTGTTGCTACAACAATGAAAGTGTTGCCACGGAAAAAAAAGGGGCCATGTTCATCGCTATATAAATGCACAAGTGTTGCAATAGAAATGATTTTCTATGGGAAAAATATGCACATGTACTAGTGTAGTCTTACTGAACTCCCCTCGCTCGAGGAAGAAATATCTGACAAATACTTGTTTGGTTCTACCTGCACCATGGGAGAAAAGTTCAAATATGACCCTGTTGGGTATGCATAATTCATATTAGAGAATTACAAGGCATTAAGGCATGAATTTTCCACTATCATCATACATAGTTAGCAACACTCCCCCAAGCTTGAAAATGCATATGTTGATTAGTAAGGGATTTTTCCTTTAATTGTTTTGCATGTTCAAAATTGGAAAAAATGGCCAAAAATCATTTTTGAATGCATCGAGTTCATATAAGAAGGAATAATCAAAATTTAGAGACTATGTGCTGTTAAAATATGTGATACATAGTTTGAAATCATCATGGAATATGATTTGAGATTTGGATATAAAATGTGGACATAAAGTGATGGAATATGCTTTGAGATTTGGATATAAAAAAGTGGACATAAAGTGATGGAATATGCTTTGATATTTGGATTAAAAAAGAGACTAAAGGTGATCCCAATTCTAAAAGTGGATGATGATATGGTACTCTAAGGTGAATTAATTTCCTTGCATGAGAAAATCATGTCATGGGTCATGTCATATTATTATAAAATCCAAAGAGGTAGACACCCTTCAGTGTTAAGATATGAATGGTGGTATGTATACTCATTTATTTTATTTCCCAATTTAGAAATAACACAAACAACATCAACATTGATATATGTTTGACATTCTTAAATATGTAAGTCCAATAAACATATATCTACAATAATGTAAGATCTTATGGATGTTGAAATGACTTTCTTCCAATAAAAACCTATATAATCTTATTGCTTTGTTACCTTACTAGTACACATAATTTTCGAAGGTGGTAGAAGTTGTCACAAAGGCACAAACTTTCTTGGAGGAGATTTAAGTCTACCTACACAAACATGGGTTTGTGACACATTTTCATGTTTTATGCCCACAAGTATCCAAGGTATTCAACACGACACTATGCATTAGTGGTATCCTTGGCACGCTCATGGGGTCATGATGAGGTATATGTGTGATGAGGTGTATGGGAATGATTTTGATGCTAAACAAACAAATCTCATACATTAATGCCCCTGATTGGTAAAGGAAATCCCATTATTCTTGGCACACAATTTGGAAAAGTGTTAAGGTTTAGGTTTGTCAAGAACACCCGATATCTAGAGTATGAGCAATATAACATCTACGCTAGCATATTGGATGAAAATTCTATATAAATTCATGACAATGTGGGGTAACCATGCATCGGTTCATCCATGCAATAGCTCCTTTAACTACCTGTTATTTGACCTACCAAAGAGATGGAAGGTCAAATAAGATCAAATATATGCAATAACTCCTTTTAAGGTCAATTATTGAAGGATAATTCCACAAATCCATCCACATGGCTAGAAAATGTATTGATTTCTCAATAATACACTCTTAACTAAACAATATTGAACAGTAGTATATAGAGTAAAATAAAGGACAAATTTTAGGTGGGATTTACATTTTCCAAGCTTTTAGCATACATGACAGTTTAAGATTATAGAAGGACCACTGGGTATTGAATTTTATCAACATCAAAGAAAATATAAATTGCAAGCACATTTATTACACCACCTACAACAAATTCTAAGAATGTCCAAGCACAGATCATGATAGAGATCTAAAAAACCAATGCCCCCTCAACCCAAGTGTACCAAGTACTCATACTCCTAATGGATGTTAAGTGGTTCCAACTCTCGCATAGTCGAGGTCCCTCCCTTATGATTCCCAATGCTCCTCCCAATGTATATCCACTTCTCATGCAAACAAGACCACATATGATAGCCACCTCATAATGTAGTGTGCTACTTTAGCTCCAAGTACAATGTTAAATAATCACTCATAAAAATATTTCATAATGTTATGAATGAAAAGGTCGAAGATACAAATAAGGGTCCAGGGTTTCACAATGCATCCCATGTCACATGAAGGAAACCCTAACAGAGTGTAAATACTTTTAGAGCAACTCAAAAGATAACAATCCCTCTTTGCAAGGAAATGTTTTTCACTAACACTAGTTTTCTCCCTATGAATCTCAGAAGAACTTGTTTTTTGCAAATTTGAATATGGTGTAGTCTCGGAATTAATCATTGTCCTTTCAAAATGAAAAATAGACCATACATCATTCTCCTATCTCAAGGCCCCATCTATATTTGTGAGCTTTGGTTGAAAGAGATCATGTTTTCACAATTTGGGTTTACAATGAGTGTTTTCGGGTTGGTTTGGTGGAAAAGGCGGTTCCAAAGGCATGTTGTGACTGTTGGAGTGGATGGTAAGTGTTGTGTGATCCAGGGGGATCCTTTGAAATATTGATCAAAAGAATTGGAAAAATAAGCACCTAGCTGTGACAATTAGGAGAACCAAATAAACAGTTAAATTTTGTTTTTCCAAGATATTCCTACATATATGAATGCCAAAAAAGGCTTTTCAATCATTCATATAGATAGTCAATGATATCCCATTCTTAGAGGATGCAATTATGAGATCAAAAGTCACATTGAGACAAAGTTGCATGAGAATAAATATTTCCTTTGTGATGTAATCATGAAGTGCGGAAATACAATATACCAATTTTATATGATCCCCCAGAAGAAGTCATAGTTGTTGTGATTTTCTGCCAGCATCAAAAGGAAATGGATGGTAATTGTATCACATTGGGACACTCAACTCTTTACTTGCTAGATCTAGCAATAAAATAGCGACATTCAAATAATTGATAAGTGGATACATCATCATGAATGATATGAAGTTCCTTTCTAGAGGAAAAGACATTGTTTTGGTCTTTTGAGTTGAACTTGTATTTACAATTAGCAAGTATATGTTTCAATTCCATTCAAATACCCATGGTTATTCAATGGAAAACAATTGCTTCATCCAATTGGTATGGATTTGCATTTACGAATATAGAGTTTAAATCTATTATTGCCACATTATTTTATCTTTTTGGAACCATTCCTTTCAAAAAGGGAAAACATGATACATTTTACAAAAGATATAGCCAAGTAAGAGCAATGCATGGAGAAGCAAGGCAATATCACCCTAGAAACTTGAGGATTTGTTAAGATGGTAAAATTATTCACCCTACTCACATATTATTCTTGAAATTGATATAGTAGCATCATATATATGAAAACATGAAACCCCTAACAAATAGATATGATTCTTTAACTAAAATACCCAACTAGGAAATTTGGCTAGGTACCAAGTACCCACTATCAATAGTTTTCCATTCCAATAGCGTTCTAATGGAATTTATACATTGTAGGGAATTTAAATCAGATGTATATATATTGATAAATTAATTATACTATATCAAATTAAAATCAAATAATATCTCAATTCAGAAATTCCCAATAAAGGCAGAATTTTGGAAAAATTGTCTTAACTAGTTTTGACCCAAGGGGATTCAAATGGCTCAAGAGGGTCTCGAATTTGGTAGGTACTGATGTGGGGAGTATTAGGAACATTAATTTGACTCTATGATAGTTTTATGATATGTCATATACATCTGAAACTCGAATTGGGCATGATGGAAAAAAGGGAAAAAATACTAGCAATTTATGATGCAATTCCCCGTAGGGTGTGGGAAGAAATGGCTCTCCAATTCCTAATAAAACCTACCAAAATTAAAAAAAGAGTATGGGGAATGTAATTAGACTTAATTTACTATCATTATATGGGTTTAATAATTCTGCAACATGTTGTGCCGAATTAATGTTGTTTTAATTCCGTTGTAGTAGTTGCCCAACCATTTAATTTGCCCATCTGAGGTTCGTAGGCTAACGAATCACATGAAAAGTATATGCAGGACTGAAGAAAAATTGAGATAATATAACCCCCTTGAAACGAATCATAATATAACCTAACCCCCCTTAATATGAAACAAGCAATTGCTATCTAATGTCGGAAGCTAAAACACACGGCTGAAAGTGAATTGCATAAAAGAAATACAACATATGAAGAGCAACAAGACAACACATGTGAGCTCACATTAACAATAAATAAATATGAATTTACATCACAAGAATCATTGACAAATCATGAAATCATCAAATCCAATATTATGAACAAAAGCTAAGAATTCCCTTCTCCATATTACAAAGTCAAGGCTAACTTCTACAATCTACTATCTATCTAAGATTCATCAAGATTCTAGATATGATTATTAAATGAAGAGAGAGCACTCTATTTTATACATGAAGGATATAACCATCTCATAATCACAGATCCACTATTCTTTCAACCACTCCCAACTAATTTCCTATAATTACAAGATATGATCCTTTCAAATCCTCCACATGTCTCTCATAAATCCAAGATAAGATATGCCAACCAAATCTCCATGATCTTCTCCTTGGAATATTCTTTGAATAACTATCTCCTTTAAATGGTGGAGGAGATATTCGAAAAGTATTTTCTTGAATTAATCATTCACATATTCCTACACATTACAAAGCTCATCCATACTTGAGATATTATTGAAAAACATGTTAATTTTTAATATTTTAATCATAAATTCACTTATAATACTAAAATGAATAAAGTGGAAATAATAAGGTGAAACCTACATATATGTATGGAAATGGTATGATAAAAGGTTAATGGGACAATGAAATGTGAGGAATAGCAGAAGATAAAGTGCACAAAAATATGACATTTCCGAGTCTCAACATACTCCCCAACTGAACTTGTTGCATGTCGTCATGCACCATGTATGGATCTTCTCAAGAATTTTGGCATCTGAACTTGGCTTTGTTACGGATCGAAATTCCTATGGCTTGGGGTACCACAACAGACAGCTTGACTCTAGAAATCAATCCTTTCCAATATGCAATAGAAATTAAATGTCTAACACTAAAGGATCAGACCTCGTACCTTATTCCGGACGGTTGAAGTAGATCCCAG